>JAVQJL010066271.1:0-23703 GCA_036024295.1 Nannoperca obscura
CCCCCCCCCCCCCCCCCCCCCCCCCCCCCCCCCCCCCGGGCCCCCGGCCGTGGAGGTGCTGTGTTAGGGACACTGGTGTGCCATCCGTGTAGGGACCCCTGCCTTTCGTGCCTTTCATCTCGTCCCATTTCTGGACCACTATCTGTGTATCTTTCATTTATTTATCGCCTCGTGTTATGCAATCGGTCATTTTGGTAAAAGGGTCCCCCTCTTCCTCTCACTCGCACTCAGAAACGGAAAGGCTCTCGCCCGCAGTCGAGGACGGAGGAGAGCAGCGAGGCTGAGGCGCTGCAGTGCTCTGTGAGAGTCACTTCACAGTCTAAAGCTATTGTTAGCATGACATGCTACTGATGTTTCTCTGCTGTGTTTTCTTTTTCAAGCCATCATGGCAGGACCTTCAGTCAGTATTCAAATTCGAGTGCTGGAGACTGACTGATCATGAATTTCCTCCTGAGAGAGGTTCCTTTCTCCAGTCACGGATCCACAAAGCTCCAATTTTGTATTTTCTTTCTTATACAATTGTGGCTCCAACAGTTGTAATAACCTGATATACTTAGGCACTAGTGGAAAAGTACTAAAAGCTGTCACTGAAGTCATAATGGCATAAAAAGTGAAAAATACTTAATCAAGCAATAGCAAATACCTCAAATTTGATTCAAGAACAGTATCTAGAAGAGTATGGTATCTACTAGTGGTCTGCAACCTGTTGGTCAGGACCTCTCCTCGCTGAGAGGCTGTGAGATTATTAACGGGATAGAAAGGTAGGGGGAAAATATAATATATATTATACCTCTTCAGGCCTCTTAAAGTACAGCAGATCCTGCTTTGATTAAACGGGTCACAAACCAAAAAGGCAGGATGGCAGCTCTGAAAAGAGTACAGTGATGTTTGCTAGGCTAATGAAACATCTAGAGTGGCATGCACATGTAAACACAAGGATACAGAATTGATCAAATATTTCAAATGAGAACTATGGGTAAATAAACGCAGTGAAAAACAACCCTTTAAACACTCCATTCCATATTAAATAAATTCAATAAAAGGATTGGGGTGAAAGTGTTTGTTTAGCACTGCACTGTTTGCATTGTCAACACTGGGTGTGGTGGGGACTTTCAGGTCTTTTTATATACTGCTGATCTAACCGTTCACTAACATCATGTCGAATAGAATATAAAAGAGAAGCATGAAATGAACCATTCATTTGTAAATTGGGACCTACAGACTGATTATTACAACACAAGCCACTGAATATTTAACAGGATTGTATAAAACATACCGTATTTTAATTAATAGTAAAAGCCAATACCATATGCAAATCTTTTAATTATCTAATGATATACTATACAACTTGATTATCTTAGCTTTATTTAAAGAAATCAATGTTGGCAAATGTCCCAGCAGTATCGAAAAGGTGTTAACTCACACCTCTCAGAGACAGTTGATCAATGATAAACGACACTGTGTGTGTGTGTGTGTGTTACAGTGGAGTATGCACACACACACATGCACATATGGGCACGTGCAAACATATAAACAAACAGAAGCACAGGCTGCAGACGAATCGCCAGTCCGGTAACGGACAATTAGCCTTCAAACATCAAATCAATCAAGCTTTCAATCCAGGACGTTTCACCAGCAGCTCAAATGTGCAGGATGTCCTTGGGCTTTATATGTTTTAGTATGTGTTTCTTCTGCACACGCACACAGTCACTCTCATACACACAAACACACACACACACACACTAAGACAAAAGGAATGAAAATCAATAAATAAAGCAAAGCACCGCTGGGCTGGTGTGAGCTGCTGTAGGCCATTAAGCAGTAAATAATTTCAGGCAGCGCTGACGAGACTGAGGGAGCATGTGTGGAAGGACTGTAGATGAGCACGAGAGAAGGAGGGATGAATGAATGGAGAGAGGATGGGACGGTGGAGCAAAGCCAGGCAAAAGAAGAGGAGCATGAATGGACTGCGGGGATCTAAAAGAGAAGAGAGGGGGGACAGCGTGCAGGAGAATGACGGCGGGAAAAGAGAGACACAGGCGTGAATGAAAAGGAGTGCAGCTATGTGTCTGCCAGCAGCAAACACGCTGGGACGGCGCTGTGCTAAAATAGGCTGAAAAGGGGGGAGGAAAGGAGCGACAAAATAGATGAAAGGCAGTGAAAATGGGAGGACAAGAAAGACACATGCGGCCATAAATCCACATCTGCCCAAGTTATTAGTGTCTCCTCTGACCCTGACAAGCACTCACCATTTGATTGATTGAAAAGCAGATCGATATTTAAGTCTGCAACGGTTACAACAGCAGCCAGCCAAGTGGCCCGAGTTTACACTTTCAATCAGAATTTCTTTCAAGAACAGATTAAGTTTAGGAATGGAAAAAAAAAGTGTTTATTAATGAACAATAAAACCAAGTTGACATACAGTATATGTCATTTTATACGTCAAGTGTATGTAATTTAACTAAACTTCTGATTGTCCCACCGATTAAATAAGTTTTTTACCATGCATACCAGTAAATCATTTTTTAACCAAGGTGCCATGTTGGCTAATCACATACTGTACATGCATTCCTGATGGATTACTTTTGTTATGTGATTGGTGTATTTCTACTGTTTTACCTCGTGATTGTTGTAACGGAAGGTAAAATAGCTTGAGAAAAGTTTCACAAATATAAAACTGCCATTGATTTGTTTTTTTGCTGCAATACCGCCAGTGGCCCCTGGGCATAATTGGAAGCAAGGCTGAGTGGTAGCGCCCTATCCAGGTCTTATTATACAACCATGGTCTGAATCCCAGCTCAGGATGTGTTGTAATAACTGTGGTGACCCCTTGACTTTTCATCTAGCGCCATCTTCAGGTCAAAATATAAATAAACACCTGCTAAACTAATGATGTTCTCATCAACCTGGTAAACATTTTACCTACTAAACATTCTGTTAGCATGCTAACATTTGCATTTAGCTCAAAACACAGATGTGTACAAAGCTGAATCTCACAGAGCAGCTAGCATGGCTGTAGTCTTTTTTTTTCTTTGTATCACAGAAAGTTTCCTACATTATCAGATCCAGCTCTGCTCTATTTTAGCATTATCAAACTTGTACTGTCCCAACACATTTAGCTGTCACTTGCTATCAGATCTTTTATCTGAGACGTAATCAGCCCATCTGGCAGTGAGAATGTGTGTGCAAACCAGCTGATTAAAAAATACCATCAAAGCAAGAAGCTGTGAGACGGGGTTAAAAAAACGAAGTGAGATGAATTGTGACTTTACTTCTCAGGCAGTCCAGATATTTAATCTGTACACCTAATGGCAAACATGAAAGAAACCATGAAGCGTGCCCTAGTTTTAGAGACTTTAAGGGAATTTTAGGATGAAGTTGGGGGATGGGGATGATGAATGTGTGTGTAGATGGTAAAGTGGGGGGTAGTGAGTCTTAAGAGTGGGTTAAGACTCTTAAAGCTTGGAAAGACTTTAAGTGAGACAATATTAAACTTTGATACCTACCCAGGGGAATGTTAATAACACTGAACTCTTTTAAAATCCTTGTTTCTTTAAATATACTGTTTAATTTAAGAAAGGATGATTTAGAGGGCCTAACCTACATTAAAGAATGATTCCTCCCATTTAGAATGAACATTAATAGTGCATTATAATCTCATTTGCCACATTTGACCATTAAAGAGGACAGTTGCACAAAGCCTCATAGTTCACAACCTTTTATGTTAGCATTGTCTGTCACAAGACCCAATATGAAGATATTTAACTATTAATTGTTTGTAAATGCCACATAAAACATAGCATTATACAAGAAGAACCAGCTGTAATAAAAAAAATTATATTGCCATTGTACTGAAACCTGAACCAAAAATTTCTAATCACATTCCCATCAGCCTCAGCTGTCTTTAATGCTAATTAGCAATTCTTAGCACGCTAATCTAAGATGGTAAACATCTTAAACTGCTAAACATTAATATGTTAGCATGCTGACATTAGCATTTAGCTTGCAGCTCCACTACGACTCAGTGCAGCCTCCCCAGAGCCGCTAGCATGGCTGTAGACTCTTTGTCTTAAAGAATAACTAGGGCGCTTCTGAGGCGAAAGATGGCTCTGATAGTGCCTCCATTACCACTGCCACCACTCAGTTTATACTGTTGCTTGAGCTGTTGCGTAACTCTTTTATATATGAAGGGAAATCTCAGAAGCTTTCTAACCCTTTAAGCAAATAGGCGACTAATTTGTGCTTCAGCCTGTCCCACGGTGCTGTGTAGCACCTTTTGTTACACAAACTTCCTGTCTTACACCGTAATAACATCAAGGACTTTTGCAGTAAACCACATTCTCTTGAGGCAGACAGACTAAAGATGAGGAAGAGGAAAGACAGTGATGGGAAGAAAGTGAAGAGGAATACATCTTTGAGGGTAACTGTGGGTTAAAGAGATGGAGAGAAGAGAGAAAATAATGTTTCACTGCCAGCATAACTTTGTGGGAACGAATATCATCAAATCAGTGTATTGGTTAATTTGCCAACTGTGTATTCAAAGAGGGAAAGTCAAAAATATCTCTGAGGACCCTGCATACCTAACAGAGCAGGGAGTGGTGAGAGGAGATGAATGGCAGCAGTAAAGTGACAGAAAGCGAGAAACAGAAATGAAGTGTGCTGGTGGAGGAGGAGAGGTTCATGGGCAGATGATGGATAGTGCAATCCGTGGGTGGGGAGAGGGAAAGTGGGCTGAGTGTGTGTGTGTGTGTGTGTGTGCATGTGTGTGCATGTGTGTTTGTGTCAGGTTAACTGGGTTGCAAAGTCTGTTTAGATTGACAACCAGAATATGTCCCATATTTAAATTACTGCAACTTCAAAAATCATGTAGATTTTCCCGACAAAGTCAAGAGAAAAATAACTTTAAATCTCTTGAAGTGGTTGTATTTTCACGATGCAGCCTGACAAAGCCAAATGGTGTTCTTGTCAGGATTTGTCCTTGTAAAGACCTAGAATACTAAAATGCAGTGATGGCTATTCTTGACCTAACTCTGATATATTGCCCCTTCACACAACAAGTGTCCCCACATTTCTGGAAAAATCCAAACCACATATTTCTTTCAGGTGTGAGTGATTCTGTTTTCAGCTCTTTCCCCTGCTTCTCCAGAGCCAGCAGTGCCAGTGGCAAATAAACTAACAAACAAGGTCAGCCAAGAGACATTTATTCCCATTTGCATACATGGACTAGCCCACCACATCAATCTCGCCCTAAGAAGCCTGTGTGAATACAATTCCAGCGGCATACACTCTCACTGTAGCTGATAAACGAACTATGAGCACTTCCGCAGGCAGGCGTGGAATAAGCTGCCGTACAAGCAGATCCCTATCAAGGGCTGTGACTGTAGCATGCGCCCGGATTTGTACTTGATGTCAGGGCCTCGTACTTTTCTGCTAAACACAGCAGACAAGCTGCCAGCAGCAGCTTAAATGAGCTGTTTGGTCTGTCTAAATAAGTAATTGGGAATTATGTTAATGTGGCTTTTGACAAATTGTTCAATTTAAAGTGACAATGTCATTTTAACATTATTTCATGTTCGTCATCAAGCCAGAGGAAGGTGTGATGTTCATTTGGATTGGAATTGTCTGTCATAACCCCGTTTGTTAGTTTTAAAGGATAAGGCCGGCAGTAATACATATTCAGTCCCATGAAAAGACTTAAACCAATAGTGTGTTAGGCCATCTCTCAATTCTTTCTCGCTTTTCTACCCAGTTTAAAATGGGTGACAAATATATACTTTTAAATGGTATTACTTTAACAAACGAAAGGATCGCAGTAAGAAAAATATATCTATCATGAAACTTATCCTTTAACTTGTGACTTGTTCACTTTTGTTGACAGTGTTTGTTTGTCAGATGTTGTCATTATTTTTGAGATGGACTTTTATATATTTAACAATGTAGTCATTTTTTTTGGACCAATGCAGCAGCCGTTGGGGCCACAAATCATGTGGCCTCTTCGTCGCTCCTTTCACTGGCGTTGTTTGTTGTTTCTTTGAAACAGCTGTGATTGCCAGACCTCTTTTATAGCTGACAAAACCTGCAGTTGACATTATTTTCTATTATTTTCTCCATTTGTTGTAAATCCCCACCAGACCTGCATGCCCCTATGCCAACCCCAATCTTTTCTCTAAATAGGAAAAGCCAAAGAGAGCCACAGGTCGGGAAGAAAATGGTCAACTTTGGGTTAGAATTACTGTTTGAGGATTGGGTTGAATATCCAAATGGAGTGCAGGTGTGGTGCTGGTATCCCCACGTGATAACACCAGACTTGCTAGAAGCCTTTCTAGCAATACTGCCGTGTCACCAGATCACAGCAATTAATTCAGTGACTGAAAGGTTCCCAGACTCAAAGGAATGATCACCAAAAACAATAAGAGTTCATGGTTCTAAGTGAAAGTGTGCGGAGCTCTCCATGGTGCTGAAACCAGACACTCTTCAGGACTCGAAGGAGAACCACTGACAAATGGCTGCTGTGAATACTAATGTCGAGAATGACCCAGACAGAGCAGCATTTGGCAGAGTCTTGAAAAAAGATGACTGACCCTAAATGAACCCAAGGAGGAAAAACAAAAAAAGAGACTTCAAAATAGAGGACAGTGAATGGCCAGGAAACAGGGAATTTAATAGAGAGAGGTAGAGAGGGCCGGGGGGAAATGAAACAGACTAATGAAATGATGTTAGACAAAGAGGAAGAGAGAGTATAACTGTCCACGACAAAGGGGGTGCACATGTGTGTCTAAAAAGTGAACCTGCGTCACACGCCGTGCCCTCCTCCACTTCCGCCTTCCCCAGAGACTCAGGACAGCCCTCGTTATTTATCACCAGTGGACATGAGCTTCATTAGAGGGCCAAACCGTGGTGCCTCTCCTGGTGACTCATCCGCCACCGCTCCATGTACGTTCTCTTCTCTGCCGGGCAAAGGTGGCCGGATGGTAATTGTCATTCTCCCTGGTTAGCGGGAATCCCCGCTGTCACGTCGTCCACCCACTCCCCTGTGACATTCAGGCAGAAGCGATAAATGAGCTGCGGAATCCTGTAGATTATGTGGAGGATTAAAGGTCTTAATTCATTCGCATGATGAGGGAATGACAAAGCACAGATATCAGCCTGCACGCTCGCTCATTCCATCCATCATTACGTGTTTTTTTTCTCTTTCTCCCGTTCGTTTGCCTCTGGCCTCTTCATCAGACACTTCATTTAATCACTATGCAACACGTTTCCACTGAATCTGTTCACCTAAAACCAGTAGGATTAAGCGTTTTGCACCAAAATATGTATTTTGGAGAAAGTTCTAGATGACACTGACTCAACACTTGATCTCAGCTGCATATAAAGAGATTTCCTCCAACTGCTCCAGCAGCACTGCAAGTACTTCACACTGCAGCTCCGCATGGTGTTGGCAGTGAGTGGCAGAGATGGCCCTTTTGCTCTACAAAGGCAGCTATCACTGTCAGCTCTGTCATCTGTACACTACTGAACAAAAGCAGGCTCTCTTTCTAACAGCAAAGCAGAGAAGAGCCCTTTCAGCTATAAGGTCAAACAGTCACATCTTACTCTGCAGTGCAGCAGAGGCTGTTAATTCACACACACCAGCACTTGGTGAAATGTAGTATCACGTGTAAATGTATGTGATTATGGAATAATGCACAAGTTCAAATCATTTATTTCTCACTGGCTAAATAGGACAAAATAGTCACGTCATAGAAATAAAACTGCATATTTTACACGTATCATATAATGACTATTTTCTATCTATGAGGCTTGTACTGTTATGGTAAATCTAACTTTGCTTTCTGTCTTAATTTGTGTGTGCTGAGCATTTATGTGAAGCTCTGGGGTGCATGAGAGCATCTTAATACATAAATGGTTAAGAACTTTAATTTGAAAGAATAATCTCTGCTTTCATTGGAGCTCCCTGCTGGCTTTAGCTGCAGCGCAATACATCCCTAAAGCACTCTGTAGAACAGTTTCAAGCAGACACATTCTGTATCGCCGCGATGCGGGAAGCACAGAATTCAAAAGGCATGAGATGCGACACCATAACCAAATGCAGTCGCATGTAATTAAAACATGAGGAGCTGGGGGTGTGGAGGAAGAAATCAACTCAGAAATCGGGACATTACCTTTTTTCAACCGAGACCTGCCCAACCCACTGGTTTACCGCTGGTGGTGTACCTAATAGCATCATAAACAATAAACATGTCTGTTTCTGCCAACATTTAAAAGCTGTCAGGAGATGAAAAGTGTATCGTACAGTACCTCCACTACCTACAGCTGTGTAATTATCAGCTGATGGAGATGCAACGTCATGGCGACATGCTCCCACGACCAAATGGAGCACAGCACAGACAAGTAACAATACTGAATGCCTAAATTGTGTGTACATGTAGGACTTCATTGTTCAGAGTATGAAGCTGATTGAGAAAAAAAATCTATTCCAGGGTAAAAACAAAACTCACGTTTATATTAACAATATTTCTAGTTTAAACGCCATCAATAAGTCATATTTTTATGACCTCAGCTGATATTGGAAAAATCTAAAAAATATGCAAAGTACTTATATGCAAAGTATATAAGTACTAGTACTTATATCTACAGCTGTGCTAATGTATTAAAATGTACCACAAAATAGAAATACTCAAATAGTACTATTTCAATCAAAATGTATTTTGGTAAATATATCTCTTTTAAAACGTTCAGTGTTTCCAAACCTTTTTTTCTTGTGTTACTTTGATTTACTGGCTCTATATCATATGAAGCATCCAGTGCCAGACAAAAGAAATCAAGTCGATAAGAACATTGAAAAAACTGCGTTGCTGTTATTCAGACTTGGCGCGAGAGGAGTTGTCATGTATGTCTGCCCACTGCAGTGTAAGCAGGTGAATTTACGGTGTTAAGGGTGATATAACTCTTAACAGGGCAGTACTCCAATCTCATTACTAGCCCAGAATCACCTCTGAGACTAATGACATCCGTGTCGGCTCTTAAGGTCCAACCACTCTGTGTGTGTGTGTGTGTGTGTGTGTGTGTGTGTGTGTGTGTGTGTGTGTGTGTGTGTGTGTGTGTGTGAGAGAGAGAAGAGGGAAGGCCTTTTCAGTACGTGACACCCATACCTATCCCCACCTTGTCTCACCTTGGTAATGCAGCACACCTCCCCTCTTCTCCACCCATCTCCACTAAATCGCTCGTAACATCGGCTCCCGGGTGACATATTTCCACTATGGTGCTTAATTGATTCCTGCGCTCTCTGGTTGGCTGAGGAACTGGTTAGAGAGAGGATGAAAGCTGATGGAAGTGGGGGGAGTGGTTGTAAAATGAGGAGGAATGGGGAGAGGAAAGTGGTAGAGATGGGAAGAAAAGTGGATAAAGGTAATGTGTAATAGAAAAGGGGCACAGGTTGGTGTGGATCAGAATCACGGCTAAGGTAATAAGTGAAGGGGAGACGGAACCTTTCCACTTTGTAGCTTTGTATGTAGTTTGGTTTTCTGTCCACACTGTACGTACAGTTAGACTAATGTGTAGCCTGCAGATTACCAAATGAAGGTGGTTATGTGAGCGTTTCTTGTAAAAAAAATAATATATATATATATATAGTTTTGTAAATTACGCAGGAAACCATTTTGACATCTTGACATTTCAAAGTAGGCTGCTGAAAAGCGCTGCCTTAATGAGCCGTGTTTTTGGAAAATCAAAGTGAACAAACATGGACGCTGTGAAACTTTAGCTGTTTCTTTCAGTAAAAAGGTTTGGCAGCCAAACTAGAATCATTGATGTTGTCCTTGAATGCACCGACGGGACATTTTTAAAAAATGGTCTCCGCTCAATGGCACTACTTTGAGACAATAACGGAGCACTTGAAGTCTCAAGTGGTTTCTATAACTTCACTAAGCTGTAAAACAAAGAAATGGGCACTCTTTTTTCCAAGCTGTGAATATGATGTTCCGGCCATGTGTTTGCATCTTATAAAACTGCAAAACAATCACCATAAAAAGACTTATTATTTTGTCAATATTTATGACTACAACAGCATGAGTGTATTATTTGCACTCCTCAGATCCAGTGTTAGCCCCAGTGGGGCTCCCTCCACTGTAACTCCTGCAGGGTTAGCAGGTTTTAGATGTAAACAAATGTCTTCCTCGGGAAGTGTCCAGGGTATGTTTCAGCTTTGCCCAGCGTGAATGGGGCTCCACTACAGCGGTGTTACATTGCAGATGAATGAGAGACTGAAGCCAGCGCTGGCTGTCCTCCCAGAGGCTGAATGATGAATTATAGAGGCCTGTTTGTCTCTTTTTACCTGGACAAATGTGTCCTTGCTTGATTCATTCATTTAACACAGAAGGAGCTGGATGATGTCACCAGCCATCTCCTAGCAATAGATTTTGTTCTCACACTCTCAAACTCACTGCCCCTTATCCTGAGAATACCAAAAACCACCAGGAACAATGTCTCATTTGCAGGGAGGCTAGTGATTTAATGCAGCTCCGGGGACACCATGATAAAGCTGAATGTGAAGCCAAAGTGCCAGAAAGCGTCTGTCTGTCTGTCCTGTACTGCAGGTCTCCTCTCCTCTCACGACAGACAGGGGAAGAGAGTTCTGGAGAGATTGTCAGCGGGTCTGTTTCCTGTATATCTGCATGACACATAAAGAAAACCAGAACTAGAGTGGAAATTGGTGACACGTAGACCAAAACAGGCACATACAGACAGTGATGTAGGAGGTGACATATGGCTGGAAAAACACATAAAACAGGCCTGTAACATGCACCGTATACTGCATGACACTGTGCAGCTTCTGGCATAACTGGATACAGGAACTTTGTGTTTAGTGCTAATTAACCAATGTTAGCATGCTAACACATTAAATTAAGATAGTAAGCATGGTCAATATTAGAGCCTCAATGATTCCTCGATTAATCGATTACTCAATTGAAACAAAATGAATCTGCAACTCTAATTGATAATTAGATAATTGATTAATCATTTATGTCATTTTTCAAGCAAAACTGTTCAACATTTGCTGGTTCAACGGGAAGATTTACTGCTTTTTTGTCATTTATAACATTAAATGAAGAGTCTCTGAGTTTTGGACAAAAACATTTATTTGAAGACGTCACTTTGGGCTCTGGGAAACTGTGATGAGCTGATAAACGATAAACGATGAGCATTTTTTTAAAATGTTTTGACGTTTTATAGACCAAACAATTCATTGTGAAAATTATCGGCAGATTAATCGATAATGAAATTAATCATTAGTTGCAGCCCTAGTAAATATAATATAATATAACTGCCTCACATCAGTAGGCTAGCATTGTCATTTTTAGCATGTTAGCAAGCTTAAATTTGCATTTAGCTCAAAGCACCAGTGTACCTAAGTACAGCCTCACAGAGCCGCTGGAGTGGCTGTCGACTCTTAAAGTAGTCTTGTTAATTACAGCTTGCTCAAGATCTTTAATTTGGACAATAGATGGTTGCAGAATAAAAACATTAAATGTTCATTTTTATCATAACACGATTCTGTTAAAGCTGATAAACACTAATATTGAGTTATCGCGTTGATGAACAACAATATACAGTCTAGCCCGACTCAGAAATATTATACACATCAGTATCGGCACATATGTCAGCTGATGAGACGAGAAAGTTCGTTACAGAGAAAGGCACTGTAGAAATAGTGCTGCCAAGACACCATTTGTCCACAAGAGTGCTCTTGTGTTTACCAGCCAATATATTGTTATGCTGATATCGGCCTCAAATATCTGAATACCTGAACTCAACTCAGACACCTGTTCAAAACGGATCGAGCAGCATGAATAGGCAGATAGATAGTTGGACAGATAGATAGATGGATGACACAGACAGCAAATGGGCAGACAGATGCAGAATGACAGGGCAGACAGCGAGATGACAAAGGGCACATTGATCGGATTAAACCCCTTTACTTCCCAGGTCTCTGCTCTGTCTCGCTGTTCAGCTGGGAAAAGGTCATTTCTTTCTGACTTGTTTCCTTTTTAACTCACTCACTGTGGCCTAATGCCTCTGAGGGCAGCTCTGCCAAAACGCCTCACCTCTCTGTGAGTTGGCAAACAATGAACGGGAGACGATTTACTTTAGGAAGAGGAGGTTTCCTGCAACCAAAACAAAAAACTGAGGCTTGGGCAGCGAAAGAAATGGAAAAGGGGAGGAGGTGGTGAGAAGGAGCCGTGGTTCATCAGAGTTGACCAATCACATGTTAAAGGCTGGGATTAGTAGGATAAAAATGCAACTGTGAATCAAAAGGTGGCTGAATGGGGGAGATATCCAGTGAGGACGGAGCCATGTACATATAGAAATAAAACATGGAGTGAGGGGGGGGCTGGTGGTTACAGCCCATCCAGCACAGAATTGAAAAGAAAGGCGAGTAAAGCATGAGAGAAGAAAGTGATAAACGAGCAGTCGTCAGAATGCTGGGGGGGGCGTTAGAGAAGTGGAACAGTATTTACAGTACTGCGCTGGCCAACAGAGAGGAACGCGTGCACATTAGCTCATTCACAAATACGAGTTGATGTTTCTGCCTTGATGTCTTCCTAATGGAACAATTACTTTTCAAATTGCCACCAAAATACACAGAAAACAAGAGACTATAGCATCTGGTTGCTGTTCTTACTGACTTTAATAAAGCCAGAATGCATCTCATGAGCTGCATCTCAAGGTATTGTTGCATGACAAGTTCCTGCTTCTTCTCAAATGTCCTTTTTTTCATTCAGAAACTTTCCTTCTCCTTTCCGTCACAGTAAATCTTAGCTGATATTCTTGAAGTCACAGCTCTCGTCTAGTTTTATGAGTTGTCTGGTTTCAGAAACGGCAGACTGGATGGTTTCATATACTGATATTTTCATGCACAGGTGGCATGTTGGCATGTTTGTGAGGAAACCCTCAGAAACATGGGAAGATACGCTAAAGAGTAGCACATCAGGTGGATTAGAGACAATAAATCACTCTAAACTGGAGACTCTAAATGTTTGTTTGTCAAGTGATGGACTGGAGATCTGCTGAAGAGACTTACTGTAAAAAAGCATCATCCGAGATGTTGAGAAGAGCAAAGCAAACAGTAAACGTGAAGGTCTTCTAGCTGACTTCCTAACTATAGCCCTTTCCTTCAGATAAAAGGTGTATCTCATGGTGTCCAATGTATTAAACCCAATAAAATCATTTTGATGAAATCTGTCTTTGTAAGTCCACCTCATAGTCTCAAGCACAGAAAGTATAGTTCCTTTGTCCGTCAAAAGTATTCAAAGAAGTTGGACAAATAAAATGATTACATCACTTTTAGGTCTTTACCACCCATTTAAAAGAATGTCTGAAAACTTCTGACTAAAAGTCATCAGACCTGTTTTAAATGTATCTTCCATTTCTGTAAATCAAACCCTAAAATACATTCGTATGACCAAACCTGAAGAGGTCTGGTGTAAAAATACATTATTCACGTCATTGTGTTGCGTATTTGTTCTTTTTTAGGCGCTAGCAAGTATGTGGGTGTCGTTCTGTCCATATTTAAAACCCATGACCCGGTTTCTATCTGGGGAAAAGTTATTCTTCTTTTAGCAGTTGCAAACCCCGGTGATGTACTTGCAGAGCGAGGTGCTCTCACCTCGTGTTGACAGTCAGCAGCGTTACCGGGGTATTATTAGCCTGGCGGAGAGATATAAGAAGCAGCAGCTCTGCCCAGACCTTATGCTGGATCAACCGGCAGCTGTGACTCCATCTTTGTTTTCATCCTGACCTCCGCTGTTAATGTATTACACAGTACACAGCACACAGGACCTGCACTCCCACACAACTCTGTAGCCATATTCTTAATCTTACCGGGTTTCTGCAGCTGTGCTCAACAGACAGCTTGAGACATAATGAAGATGATAATAAGAGATTTGGGATAAAATAGATTTGTAAAAAGCGGCTAATCAGCTCAAATTGCTATTAAATTAAATTTAAATAAATAATAGTTTGTTCTGTTGTGTGGGTTGTTGTTGACCATCCCCGCCTAACAGTAATGGTGCCAGAATTCCAGTAATGGGAGTTTTTTTTTTGCTAATTGTTGTTGGCTGCTGGTTGTACAAGTTGTTACTGACAGACATTCAGACAGAGGAGGAGAGAGAGAGGAAAAGACGAGATTTCTAAAAATACAGCCACATTTTTCCATTATGACTAACTACAATACATACATTTCGAAAATGTAACAGTAGACATAAAAGGGAGTTTTCCTTTGTTTCCGGGTGGACCGTAGGAGACCCAGAGAAGAGTGGAAATCAAATGTGTATTCTGTAATTGAAATAAATTTTCCTTGGACTCCTGTTCAGTTGACTGTTGACTATTTATTTTTTCATATTTTCCTGCCAACACCCACCCTGCTTTTTTCCAGTATTGTGTAGATGTCGAGGTTGTGTACTGTATGTGAGAGCAGTTAAGACGTGCGGAGAGTGAACACTGTACACGAGTGCTTTAGTAGTGCATGCAGAGTGGTGTTCAAATTTAAGTGTTCTATCACATTTACTTTTAAAGCGCCTCGTTGTGTTTATGTCTGCGAGGTAGAATGTGTGTCACGTAATGTCAGATATGAATAATCACCTCTGTGGCACTACATACTAAAAAAGTACAGGTACGACAGACACACTTATTTTCTCCATCCTGTTCAGGCCTGCAGGAGTGATAAACTGACTCACGCTGATTGAAACCCAGACAGATAATGGGCAACCTTAAGTTACTGGACCGAGTTACATCTCTGACACAAAGCAAATCTAGTTGACGCAGCAAAACCTGAAGTCACTGATGTGTTTCTTTGAGTCTCACAGCTACTTCTGCACTCTGTGATTCTTTTAGGATGAGCATCTGCTTAAAGTCTAAAATGTGGTGTGATGTTCGGTTTTATTTCAATGTTCGTGGTGAGGAAAGATGGGAAGAACAGAAGAGAAAAATGAACATGATTTGAAATGGTTTCTGAACCACAACAGATGGTTATTTTCATTATTGATTAATCATTTAGTCTGTAAAATAAGACAAAGTAGTGAATAATGCCCATCACCTCTTCCCACAATCCAAAGTGCAGGACACCTTCAAATTGCTTTTTGTCCAACCAACACTTGCAAAAGATAAACGTAAAGATATTAAGTTTAAAATTATAAAAATGAGCAATCAGCAAAAGGCTATTGGTATTTTTGATGATTGATTAATCATTTATGTAATTCATTAAACTTGTTTAATTCTCTGTTGATTGGCCGATGAATTCTTAATTTCTTAGTTACTGAGACAGTTTAATAGAACGTGCTTTAACCAAATGAGCTCAGGAGATCAACTTTATATACGCACAGTATGTCTGTAGTATAATTTAGTTTTTAGAACCATCTGTCTCCTTTGGCTTGTTCTCTTTGCACTTTTACTTGCCGTGTTTTGACAGCAAGGTAACAAAAGAAGCAGGAAGGTAAATTAAAGCAATTAGACACCCCACGTGAAAAAACTTTCTACAAGGTTTGCTGCACGTTTTGATCCACGCCCAGCAGGAAATATTTCCAAAAATAGTTTTCAAGATTCAGAAAAATATCTTGCTGGCAAATTATTCATTCTCTGTTTAATGCTCTAATTTGTAACTGAAGCAGCTTTCTTCCAGTGAACAGATATCATTTTTCATTAAATGCAAATTCCCCTCTACTGTTCTACACAGCACCTAGACAAAATTAACTGTTATAAAAAACAAATCTCCCTAATATGTGTAGCTGCTAACAAATATCTGTTTCTGCTTTCTTGAAAGAGTCCTAGAAATTACCTGTAAACACAATTGTATGTCAAATGAGACTCGTGCTGCAGTTAGTGAAACACTCTTATTACATGTGATTCTCCTAAGAAGGGAGCATTCAGTGAAACTGTCCTGGGAAAAAAAACCTGTCTGCTGTTATGGCAGAGACGCATTGACAGGGAATGGTTTACACAAGTGGTAGCTGCCGGCTGACATACCTCTGACATGCAGGGTAGTGAAGAGAAGTGACTGCAGCAAAAGAATTTCAGCTGCGAAGCCTCAACTCAAAATTAGTCAGAAAGGATTCCCGTGCTTCTTTAAAGAAAAGTGTAGTCCACCCTAAACCTACATGCATTTTGTTAGGAATACATTTGTTCCCTAAAACATACTTGCACAGCTTTTTCCTGCACAATTTTTCTTAATTTTATATGGAAATGTAAAATTTCAACCCAAAGATATTCCTCATGTTGTATTTTTGGTCAAAATGTTTATATATTCATATAAAATAAAAAAAGAATTGGGAACGATACAGCGGTATGTAGGTGTATTGTGTATGTGTGGGCATGTAATTGTGATTACCTCTGTTACCATGGTGATAACTGACTAGTGAAGTGGGATACAGAAAATCAAATGAATCGTAATGAGTTGATTGAGATCAATAATGAATGTATTGAGCATGCCTTGATGACTGCAAGTAATTATCATTTGTATTATTGATTAATCTAATGATTTTTCTGGAGTAGTCATTTAGTCTATAAACTTAAAGTCTGAGACTACAGCTATGCTAGCATCTCTGTAAGGCTGCAGGTATAACATTTACCATAATCACCACCTTAGTTTATCATGTTAGCGTGCTAACATTTGCTAATTGGCGCAGAACAAAAGGTACAGTGAGGCTGATGGGTTATCAGAGAATTTGGTCATAAACCAAAGTACTGTATCAAATTTTGACCTGAGGATGGTGCTAGATGAAAGTCCGTTCATTATAATTACCTCTGAGGACATGAATGTCTGAACCAAATTGATGACAATCCACCCAATAGTCCTGAAGACATTTCATTCAAAACCACAAATGTGAAAATCGTACTCTGGGGAATGTGAAAGCCTTGCCAATCCATCTAGTACATGTTGAGACAGCTCACTGGAAAAGTGAATCTTTGACCCACTGGTGGCGCTACAGGAAAAGTCAGGAGATCACCAAAAATGATTAGGATGAATCGTCTAAGCACCATGGATATCCACCAAATGTCATTGCAATCCAGCCAATAATGTCAACCCTGTGGTGGCGCCAGAGGAAAAGTCGGGGATCACCAAAGTCAGCTGGATTTGTTCTCTGGGAACAACATCTGTACAAAATGTGATGGCAATCCATAAAATGTTGAGATATTTCAGCGTGGATCGAAGAGGTGGACTTAAAGACCATGGCTAAAAAATGCATCTATATCTTAAACTTGTTGATTCATTTTCTGTCACTTGACACATTTAAATTTCTGTCACCTTCATGTAATGATTTTGAAGTAAATGATATTTCGGAAATTTACATTTTAAGTTCAGTAAGTAGAGTTAATTTCATACGGGGACCTTGCTGTGTGTTGACACTCTATTTTTGTATTCACACGTCACAGAGGTGCTTTCACTACAGCAGGAAAAAGTGTGGCCCACTTACCTGTTTAAGTCCTTTGTGTCGCCATTTTCAAAAGCCTGCAGGCAGGGGAAGAAGAATGAGAGGCGATGAAACGAGCGGGAGGAAGGGAAAAAGAGCTCTGCTGCGTGGCTGGAAAGATGGAAATAGAGAGATATACAGTATGTGGCTCTGGACGGTTACATGACCCATAAATCAAACTGTCCGTCTGTTTGAGGGCAGAAACGTGCCCTCGTGTCCCCCTTCACCTGCCTCGTTTTTCCATTAATCGCACTCCAAATCACTTGCTGCCTGTCACAGTAATTCAGGCCAGAGTTGGGGTCATTGTCCGCCAACACACCAGCGCTTTAGCGACTCTTGTCCTTTGTCACCCTTGTCTTTCTGTCAAAGGACTCTAATGTCCTGTAAGCCCCTACTAATTCACCATATTTTTTTTCTTCCTCCTGATGTATCGATCGAGGCCAGTGCCACTTATTCCCCTCTCTTTCTCTCCTCTCGGCCCTTCTTGTGACCTGAATTCCCCCCCTAGTGCTCATTAATTAACTGATGCAAGTCTGCGTTCCCCAGGGAGATTGGATAAAAAGGCACATTATAGGACACATAAATAAAGTGGGATTTATCACCTATTGGTATGCGTGATGCATCGCTCTGTGGGTGTGTGTGTGTAGGTCCACAGGTGCGATAGCTCTTCATTTATGATAATCTCTGTTTTCTTTAGCACTCTCCCTTGAGCTCAGTACAAGTCAAATACGGTGTTACAGTGTCTGTTTGTTTTCTTGAACTATATCACCTGTACTTATTCTGTTTCCTGATCTTTGGGGTTGGGAGGGAGTTGAGCCTATCCCAGCATGCCATAGGCCAAAGTCAGGGACACACCCAAGATTCATGTTTGACTGTTGGAAAAATCATACATTCATTTCTTGTTGTTGATTGATCTTTTTTGTCATGCTGGAGGCTTTAGTTTGTGGTGCTGTTTGTATATTGCGTTTTACTGGGAGGATTTTCTGATTTCTGATTCTAGGCTGGTATGTGTGATCCACCGGGCATCTAACTAACAAACCACGCACCCACCCAGCCCATTTACTTATTTATGTCTTACATTCTTTTAGAGCAAACGATTCATTGCAAAAATAATGGGCACATTAATTAAAGATGAAAATAATTATCAGTTGCAGCCCTAAATGGTCACATTTCCTTTCTATAGCAAATTATAGAGCAAGATGGCAAAGTGAAAAATGAAAGCCACACAGAATACACAACAGTGGTTTATTAGTAACAATAGATAATTAAAAAAAAACAATAATTATCAAAGAACATAAATATAGACAAGTAACGGATGTCACACAGTAAAGGCTTATTGGTAAACATCATTCATTATTTTACTCTAATCTTCAAAAGGCATGCCAAATGAGGGCAGCAGTGGTAGTTTTTTTCCATATGGGTCATCTAAGGCTTTGTAACATTAACTTCCTCACAAAGTTCCGCACATTACGTAAGCCCTTCATCCATTACCTTGTCCCATTTAATAAAGTAGTAAAACATTCATTCCGCCAGACAATATCAATTCATTGTGCTCGGTTTTTGGAAACCACCCAAAAGTACAAAACGACACCGGTGCCATTACCTCATCAAACGGCAAACGTATTCCGTATCTCTGCCTTGCTCACACATTCTGTGTCCAGACTCTTTTTACCCAACACCATATTGGATCCCCATAGTGTTTATCACACGGTCTCTCCTCAGGTCTGCATATGTAAGGCTGCAGGCGCTGTAGCACCAGTATTAGCTTCACATAGGGAGGCGCACGGGGTGCTATACCCAGTGCGAAGAAAATAAAACCAGAAAAAGTTGCATTGATATTCTAACTGATTAGAGCCCGAATGATACATTGGCCATAAATAAGAGCTTCTCAAATGTGAGGATTTGTTGCTTTTCCTGGAATTATTTACTCTGTAGGTAACTGAATATCTTTGGGTTTTGTCACCTTGACCTCTAGGAAATGTTTATATCCATTTTGTGACTTTTATATAGACCAAAACATTATTATATTAATTGAAGGAAATAATCATCACACTAATCAATAATGAAACTAAAATAATTGTTAGTGGCAGGCCCAGTGATTGAGATTAAGTTAATTTGATAAAAACGGTATAAGGTCCTACAGGGAGGCACGTTAAACAAGGCTATGTATTTGTTAGTTTCATTGTGCATTGCATTTCTGGAATGATTGTCCAGCTGTTGTGTAGGTTGAGTACATTCTTAGCTTAAATATGAAAATATATAATTATTCACCGTCTTGACGGTTATAGTTGACTACAGTTTTTTGTTTGCAGTTTCTTATGATAAATTTGATCAAAAACACGGGGGAAAAGTTAAAATACCTTGTGTTACAACATGTTCCTGTGAAGAACAAACAGCCCGTGTGAATAAACTGTACTGAGACGAGTTCACCAAACTGGCTGCTGCTCAGTCTGTGTCTCTAATTCAAGCCAAAAAACTGATGGGGGGAGGGAGGGAGGCTGTATCACCAGCTGAGAGGAAAACTTGTGCTTAGAAGTGAATTGTAATGATTACTTCCCTCCATGTCTCTGGCAAACTGGATGCCATAAAACTGCGCTGAGAGCTTGTTTCACTCTCTCTGGTTATAAATTAGTCTTGTTTGGAGAGTCTATGAAACATTAAAGGATAGGCTCAAGTTTTTTCAAGTCTGTCTTAATACAACAAAACAATATTAGAGTGTCTACTGTAATTGGTCGCTGTAATTAGCACAGAAACACTGTGTGTCCACTTTATTAGGTACACCTGTCCAGTCTAATGCAATCCTGCCATGAAGTCTTTTCATAGAGGTGCTTACTAATTTAAGTTTTAGCAAATTTGTGTCCCCTCCGTTTAGATGCACGAGCAGGTCACACTATTAGAAACACCTCTGAATGTAATGCAGTCCAGTACACTACACCCCTTAAGTGTGACCACTGAAATACACACATAACTGAATTTACACATTTTTGACCCTGTGAACGTTATGAGCTTCGTAAAGACAGATGTTGAGGCAGGACTGTTGTATAGGACCACATTAGATTATACAGGTGTACATAATGAACCATGAAGTGGCCACTGAGTGCGTTGGTATCTATCCACATAGAACGTTTTGGTTTTATTTGCCCAAGTTTTAAAATCTCAGTCTCTGAGATTTCCGCCGCTCCACAACAAGTGAGGTGAACAGAAATCCATTTGTGCTGCTTGAAGCATTTATTTCAAATAAATTAAATATATTTTGCACTGGATCTACTGGATCACTATAAAAACTGCTGAAAGTAGGTTCTTCAGAACAGTGTCTGTCAATGTCTATGTCTAATGTCTATGTAGTGACCCCTCATCACTGGTTCTACTGTGGAGAGGAGGTGTGAGCAGGTCAACCAAAGACTGATTTTGCCTTATTGGATACATTATGAAAAATTTAAATCAGCAAAAAAAAAGGTCTGAAAACAATTGATAGAATTTTGTTTAACAATTTCTTTCCCCTTTCTTATCCCTATAATCATTTGGGTTTTTTCGATGTCATTGCATTGCATTTCATTGTTTTTTTTAAATCTTTTATGTTTAATGCTGTGTGTGGCAAAAATCTCAGAGATGGATATGTCAAAACTTGGGGGTAAAAAAAAACAGAAGTGGAAATATATTATTTTCAAATTTAGGTGACTTTCAAATCTAGTTAAAACTCTTTCACCTGGTTTCATGTAAAATAATTCATGGTCCAGTCTTCCCCTGCACTGGTGTGATTTATGTACAACTGCAGAAAGTAGTTTTGACTCTCTCAGTATGAGAAAAGATTATACCTGCAGTTCTTGTATGATAGGAAAGTATAAGACGTGCAGGTGAGTAAATGTGATACAACTTGTCTGCATTCAGTTTTTTTTTGAAGTGTCATTTGTTATGTGAGCCACGCAGCTAACGAGGCCAGGTCACCGAGGGCAGAATGGTAATCACGGTCAGGTTGACAGTCTCAGGGGCAGGGAACAGGCTTTGAGTCATGTGGGACAGACTGGAGGGTAAAATGTGGCGAAAGACAGGCAGGTTAAATTGTGATGACGAGTTCGGGCAGAGTTCACCAGATCCGTCTTCAGTTAATGGACTGTTTGGAAAGGACTTCCCGGCTTGACGGCATGTCCGGTGAACTGTCGGAGACGGTGGGAGGCTGAGGGTGGCTGCTGCTGGTGAGTGAGGTAATGTGGTGCGCGCGTCTGCCTTCCAGCTCTTCATCCTGAGAATCAGAAGTAGGGTCATGTGTCAGTGAAGGGACGAGGACTTCAAATTACATATCATCTGAATATTATTCTACACATCTAATCGAATTATAAAGAAAACTCGAGCCGGATTATAGAAGACTGGACTCTAACCATCCAGTTAAAAAAAAGGCATTTCTCTTGGCCTTTGTTTTAATGGCCTGCTGGACACCTCTAATCCGTTCTCACTAATTATCTCTTCACTCCACCTTGTGCCTGCAGTACTAATAACAGATGTGTGTATAATCAGCTGATCGATTTTAGTAGGAAAAAACTTGTTTGAAAAAAATTCCACTTTAAACACAACTTTACTTTGAGTCAGGCTGAGAGATGCTC
The DNA here is from genome assembly GCA_036024295.1 of Nannoperca obscura. NCBI lineage: Eukaryota > Metazoa > Chordata > Actinopteri > Centrarchiformes > Percichthyidae > Nannoperca > Nannoperca obscura. Next base: position 22,064 of record JAVQJL010066271.1, read on the forward strand.
GTTACTAGTGTGACCTGACCTTTGGGCCTCTTTTGAAAACTTATCATTATATCTTAAAACAACAGACTATGAGACTTTGTAGGAACCATTGACACTTTTTTCTGTTGTTTTGTGTTTTTCTCCTTCTCTTTGGTCGGGTTAACCTTTTTTTTTATTCTCAGACGTAACAGTTCTTTTTTAGACAGACAGTACAGCTGTATTTGCCAGTTAGACCCAGTGATTCCAGTAGACCTGAATCTCTGGGATATGCAGGGTTTTTTTTTTTGATTCGTACAACAATATTCAAGGCTTAATCAAGTCTTGGCCCAAAGACAGAAAATACCTTTATTTGTAACTCAAAGTCGTAGCCCTACAACTTTCTCAGGCCCTGCCTCTTAACTACAACTGAAACATATCATTTTAGTTTAATTAGGTGGCCTTGCAGTGTCTCCCAATTCATTTCAGGATATATTTTATGGCATTATTGATCACTTTTAAAGCATTTATTGGCCAGGCTCCAGGATGAACCTAAATCTCCTTTTGTACATCGGCCAACATAATACTTTTGACTTTCCCAAAGTCTAGATTTGAAGAAAAGGTGATTGTGCCCAACAACAGGGAAATGTGTTGTGTAGAATAAAAATAAAGTATAACGTTCATTACAGTGTGGAAGCACGCTGCAGAGGTGCACATTTACAGTTTGAGATGCTCGTTTTAGGCATGACTGAAATGCAACGGCTACTTAAGTGCTGTACTTGAATAGAAGAAACCACACAGTGTCCACCCTTATAACCAGCGGTTCGCACCGTGTCAGCTGTCTCCTCCCCTTCAGTCTGCTCTCCGTAGCAACTGTATAGCTCCATGTCAGACAGAGCGCTCTCCAGTGCCTCCTCTTCATAGTCAGTGTGGTAGTCTGACTCCTCTGAGGGAGGGAGGGAGCGAAGGAAGGAAGCAAAGAAGCACATCGTGGGTGAATAAGTTGGAATACGTGGTGTGTAGAAGAGGTGACAAACGGACGTGCAGGTGAACGAGTCAGAAAAGCAAACTGATGGATGACAAATAGGTTATACACAGAAAGAAGATGAAGGACGAGCAGGATGGAGATAATCGGAGAAAAAGGTCACTGGTTGCCGAATTGGGCTGCACTAAATATGTAAAATGTGTTATAAATGTTAATTGTAAATATTACATTTGCCCGCGTCCCAATTTTACACCCTGCATGTATAGAGTCTAACACATAATTACTAAAACATTTCTTCTGCGATGGGGATTCAGCAGTCTATTTCCTCATTTCTCTGCTCTGTGTGGAACAGATTAATTCGCTAAAAGAGTACAACGGGAAAAAGAAAACCCACCCAAAAACAAACAAGAGTGAGCGCGGTGAGGATAAACATGGAGGAGAAACGGTATTAGTGTGCCTTCTAACAGACGCTGTGTGTACACGTGTTGATGATGACGATCACGGGTGTGGCTGCTGGGAGTGTAGTGTGTGTCGGTAGTTTTACCATCCACCAGAGCAGGTTTGACGGGCTCGATGCGCGACACAATTTCTGCCAGGTCAGTAAAAGAGGCATTAGGACATGTCACCACCTGAAAGAAAGACACACACACACACACACACACACACACACACACACACACACACACACACACACACACAC
>JAVQJL010066275.1:0-11545 GCA_036024295.1 Nannoperca obscura
GGAGACAGACACCCTCCTCACATTCAAGAGTAGGCTTAGACTTCCTCTTATAGTAGGGCTGATTCAAGTGAACCCTGAGCCACCCCTTAGATATGCTGCTATAGGCCTAGACTGCCGGGAGACTTCCTCTCTCTCCTCTCCCTCTCCATTTGTATACACTCATATCACATTAATGCTTGTCACTAATTCACCTTCTTCCCCTAGCTGTGTGCCTCTCTCTCTCTCTCTCTCTCTCTCTCTCTCTCTTTCTCCTTCTAAAGCTTTCTGCAGGTATTTCTGCCTCTGGCGCTGTAGAGTCTGGATCTGTGGCTGCACCTGCTGCCCCCGAGTTCCTGCTCAACTGCCGTTGTTGCTATTATTGTTACTGCTCTCATTATTAGTATTGCTATTAAACTGCTATTAACATTTTTATTAATGATGGCATCAATACCATTACTACATCTATTACTTTACATCGCTATGTAGAACGGTTCTCTTTCCTTCTATTCTCTCTCTCCTGCTCCCCCCATCCCCCGTTTTCAACCCAACTGGTCGAGGTGATGAGAATACCTTGATATTATAAGACCATCAATGAGTTTGCTGTTAGATGTATTTGGCTACTTGTATATTGCAGTTGTTGAGATAGTTTATTTTCAATCACTTGAAGTTATCTTCTTGATGTAGTTAGCTAATTGCATGTATGTTAGTGTTAGCTAACTTAATTTACACCGCATGGTTCTCTCTCAAAAGAAATTTGTTTTTAGTGGTTCACTTGCTGTTCTCAACTCTCTCTTTCTCTCTCACCATGCAATGATTTGTGGTAGTAAAACCTCGCAACACCACTGTTACGGGGCCACAGTCAACACAGGCAGGCTCCATCGTGTTGTCTCATGCTAGTGCTCCTCCACTCAACCCGACCACCGGCCCTGACCCCCAACCCTGAAACACTTGCAAAAGCACCGTACCCCTAGACAATAGATAATAACCATGGCTTGAACAGCCCAACACCGTCGCAGCCCACACTTGTTTTCCGCAAATATCACAGTGGCCAGCCATTTAACCCAGGCTACCGTGGGAGACTGTGGCTGGATAACTCTGAAAAGCTAGATGCAAGGATCTGTTTTCCCTGTAGCAAATTTTGTCGCAAATAATAACATATTTCATTTTTACCAAGCAGGTTTTAATAACTGATCACTAGACAAAAAAACCATCTGTTGTTAGATAGTTACACCCAAACTTGAACATTTGCAACATGAGCAAATGCTTTGAAACACAATAATACAAATAATAATAATTAAAGTTAGAACTAGATTCTATTTACTATCAGATCATTAAATATATAAGTGGGCATCGAATGCCAATTAAATTGTAGCTTCATATTTCAATAGAAAAAACATGTTACATTACATTACATTTAGGCATTTAGCAGACGATTTTATCTAAAGCGACTTCAAAATAAGAGCTTTACATAAAGTGCATAGAACCATGATCGTAACAACAAGATATCTCATCAAACTAGTAAGGGCATGTGATGTAATGTTAGTAGACTAGAAAACTATAATGGGGATAGATAGATAGATAGATAGATAGTTAAGTTCATGTAGGAATAGAAAATTAGATTCAATATAAATAAAGTTGCTCCTATAAGAGTGGGGTGGAGGTAGGGTGCTGACCTACAAAAAATAGCACTTAATACAGCAGTAGTTTGTGACCAATAAACATCTCTTACTACTTTTCTTGTTGTTGTTTCTTGTTGATTTTAAAACCCAACTTAATAATAAAATATTTTTTTATATTTTTTTTATGAGAGTCCAAGGATAAAGGTTGTAATTTACATAAGTATGCTTCTACAGAAATATGTAAAGCCCTCTGAGACAAACTGATTTTTGGATTACATAGGCTTAAAACCTGACTGTAGTTTCTTTAAAATTTAGTTTTATTTCACGAAATTTTATTACTGTTTTTGGTTTTTATTCTAGGCTGTGGGGGTTAATAATGTAAACTACATTAATAGTAATTACAGTTTAATGACCACACGCCCGGCGCTAATTTGAAGTAATTTATGTTAACGTGATGTGGCTCACCTGTTGCTCCGACCAGCGAATCGTCCAGTCTGGACAGAGAGGAGGGCTTCTTCTCAGCCAGCCGCATCCGGACTTGCTCCCGCACCCTCCTGGCTTTCGCCACCGGGTCCGGAGAAGGGCCGTCCGAGGGAACCATGTAGGCGGTGCAGGAGGAGTTGGGCTGCAGAGCGGACAGAAAACAGCCCTCCACCATCGCAACACTCATACTCACGGGAAATAAACAACTTCAAAGAAAGAAAAGTAGGAGGAAAAGCAGTCCCACAGCTGGCGTGGCTCGTCTAGTGAGTGGCTCTGTTCTCTGTTGTGAGTGTCCGCTACGAAATGGAGTTCAGTCAGCAGACTGTAGGCGGGACCTGCAGAGGCGGGGACAGCCAACATCCACATATCAGGACAAGTTATGTCTCCCAAAAATACGTTTGTATGAAATACATAGTGCCACATAAATAGGTTACCAAGTAAATGTAAAACCTCTCCTTAATCTGTACATTATGTAAAAAGACTACATAAAAAGACTATATAAATATAACAGTGTCCAGCTGAGAAGCAACTTGTGAATTTTTACAGGCAACAGTCTACACCTCATGACTATGTATAAAGTTAGGCCTACCAGTAAAGTCACTTACTTGGTGCCAGGTGGCTCCTTATTTGCCACATAGACACTTACAAAGCCAGATAGCGGATAGCCAACAGGCAGGATTGATAAAATCCAGATGATTGGAGTGATGACGCTGTCAGTGAATTCCATGGAACTCCCTATAAGTCTTCAATGATGTCAGGCAACATTACTAAAAGTTATCCTCATTGTTACAATATATATCTGTCATCAATATTAGTAAACCTTGATATCATATCCTATCCAAACCTAAGTGATGACTGGAGGCAACAAGGGGGTCTGGAAGGGAGAATGGAGGCAGGGTCAGATGATTAACACATTTAGCTAACAAGGTCAGATGAAGTGACATTGCATAAAAACAACTACGATGTGACATCATCTTAAAGCCCTTTCAAAGATTACTCAGGTAAAACATTAGGTCATGAGAAGCAGAGATACATATTTCCTTGTGTACACAAATAGGCTACTACTGGTCAAGTTATTTCTCCCCTCTGGCTCCAACTACCACTTATTGTTCTTTTACCAACTTTTCAAATAAGTACAGTTTACCTGTTGATGGGGTAGTTGTTTAAGGACCTAGGAATGTAATAATAAAGTATTGCCTAAAGTTGACATGAGAAATTCTTGGGGGAGGTCTGGGTAACTAAGTCTATGTCTTAGGAGCAGAAAAATGTCTGGAGCAGAGAGGCTCAAGGAGGGATTCCTGCAGCCTGTCTCAGAAACAATCCTGCCAATACTGAGGTCATGAGGCGTTCACACAAACTTGCAGAAGTTTGTGAGAACTTCTGTAAGAGAATTCACACCCAAACAGATTCTCAGTTTGAGTGTGTCTGGCATCTTAGTAAGAGCACACACATACTCACTTATACACGGAGGTCATAACCTCTTATTTTTACTTTATAAACAAAGGAATGTGTTCTAAAAGATCTGCGATGTAAAACTGAAAAAAAACAACATATTGGATTATTTTAACTTTTTGTGTAAATTACAGTCTATTCAGACAGTATATTGATAATCAGTATACTACAAAATACAACTATGATATATTGCTATGCTCTTCTGTTGTTTACTTTTTGTTTATCCAAGAATGTTTGGAGTATTTCTGAGCAAAGATTTTTGAAACATTAGCCAAATGAAAGAAGATTTTTGCTAAAAATAAGCTTAATAAATTTTTTATTTTTATTTGTCATACATCATGTAAACAGCTATTGAATAAAAGGTAAAATGTAGTAAATTATTTCATTTTAAAATTGAGAGTCACAGACTATATTCTCCTACCTATAACACATTCTCAACAGAACCAGGCCCCAGACCCAAAAAACATCTTAACGCTAAAATGATCTTAGCTTGCTTTAGAAAAACAATGCCCAGATCTGATAAATTAAATAAATTGTTCCGTTTTTTTTTGAGACAGGGTGTTATGAGTTATTCATTGGTAGTGATATTGATACATCAAAGTCAAAGACAGCTTTATTGTCGATATCACAGTATGAGCAGTACATACATAGATATCGAAATTGCAGTTTCCTCATGTCCCAACAGTGCAAAATAAATAAATACAATATGTAAAAAACAAAACACAGTGCTATACAACATAATTAAAAGTAAATAACAAAAAGATTTAAAAGAGCAGTAAGACGAGCAGAGCAACCGTAACAGGCAGCACACACAGAGGCGCATGCGCACTAGAAACGAAAGTGTGTGTGAATATGTGTGGGGGTGTTAAAGACTGGGTCCAATTGGGGCAGGAGGAAGGGGTGTCAGGGAGGGGAGAGAGAGTTAAGCAACCTGACAGCCTGATGGTAAAAACTGTTTGTGTGCGACTTCAGGCTACAGAACCTTTTCCTTGATGGCAGGAGGCTGAAGAGGCTGGTGGAGGGATGGGTGGGGTCACGCACAATGCTGAGTGCTTTGCGGGTGAAACGGGTGGTGTAAATGTCCAGGAGGGTTGGGAGCAAGGAGCCAGTGATCCTCTCAGCTGCCTTCACTATGCGCTGCAGGATCTTCTGGTTGTAGGCGGTGCAGCTTCCAAACCACACAGTGATGCAGCTGCTGAGGACAAGGTTTAGAGGATGGGTGTGGGCGCTCCAGCTCGCTTCATGGACATTAACTGATTCCTTTAAATCAGAGACCACCTGCCAGGCATTGGCTTGTTAGGCGAAAATAACAAGCAATACACAATGACAATGATCAAAATTAACATGACATGATATTTCTGAGTAAATCCAACCTTTTTGATAGATATTTTTGAAATAGAATCCTATTTATTTTGAACATTGTTTACTTGTTTTCACTGCTGATGGGGCAGATATGGTTTTCATTAGGATAGAGAGTAGGTGTTGGAATTCAGAGCATCCAAAACTTATACTGACAGCTATTAAGCACACAAACTCGCAGTAAGAAATTGTATATAATGTATAGAGATAAACTAGCAGCAAACAGTGTAAAACGTGGTTTACATAGGCCTATTAAAAGTAAATCAATACAAAATACAAAACCCAAGAGAGTGGAGAGAGTGAACAAAACATTAAAGTCAAACTACAACAATGAAATGAAAGCCATTAAAGACTCATTGAGGTGAGTGCAGATTCAGGTGATGATCATCTGTGTCACTACACACAACTCTTTTCACATTATTAAACACACAATTAAGAATGGCAATATAACATTGTTCCACCTACAGTATATTTTAAATTGTAATAATGCCACAAGGAAGGAGACTGCAGAGCCTGCGAGCCAGGACCAGCAGACTGAAGGACAGCTTCCTTCACCAGGCTGTCAGGATGCTGAACTCTCTCCCTGCTCTTTACTTACTCTTGCACTACACAATGACAGACACTGTATGTGTCATGATCTGGGTGGTTTTCTGTGTCCTGTTTCCGGTTTTATTTTGGTAGGGTTTTGTTTTCTTCCCTGTCTTGTGTCTACCTGTTCATCAACCTCATGTGTTTCACCTGCGCCTTACCCAGCCTTTATAGTCTCAACATTTCCACCTCCTCTCTGCCAGATAATCCTCGCCATGTGTGTTACTATCCAGCGTTCCTTGTGTTCTTAGTATTCCTCGTGTTTGACCATTTTCTGTATTCTGACCACCGTTATTGCCTCACCCTTTGGATACCTCTGCCGAGTTGATTTAACCTACCTGTGGGTTAATAAAAAACTCTGAACACTCCCTTGAGTCGAGTCCGCTCTGTGGGTCCATCCTCACTGTGTTCCTGACAGTATGTCTCTTTATTCCTGGTCTTTGTGCCAGGTTTGGGTGACTGTATTGGTATGTTTTTTGTGTTGGTTATATTTAGTTGTGTATTCTGTAGTTTATGTTAGTTTTATGCACTGAGGGATTGAGAGTACCGTTATTTCAATCATCTGTGTCTTGTACATGCTGTAGAATTGACAACAAAGAAAAACTTGAAACTTAATTCTAACTCTTGATCATGAAATAGAATCGTATAATTAACAAACTCAACTGTTGGAAAAAAATTTATATATATATTTTAAATAAGAATGATGTGTAATGCATGTATAACACAAATTTACTTTCAACCTACTCGTTTTGATTTACTGTCCTTGACTTGTATTTACATTGTCAATGTGTCCACCAAAGAATGGTTTCTAGGGTGTGTAACTTCAAAGATATGTCAAAAAAAAAACAAAGTTGGTCATGAGCGTCAGACAGGATACCCTCTTGTCTATCTTAGGTTCTTAGATGCTGTATATGTAAACCTGGATGGGCAACCATATTAGCATTTAGTGGGAAAGATCTGCATTCAAAGGTTCACTTAATATGCTACTTAAGATGGGGATATTTAGATTTATGTAAACATTCAACTGTATGATGTAGGGCGGCTGGAAGCCGAGCCAATCCTGTCAGGCCCTGTCCAATGTGAGATTGGACGTAGGCCAATCGGAGGCTGCAGCTCCATTGTGACATTGGACGAGTTCACGCACGTCAACACATTGATGTTTTTAATTTTCTTCTGAAATACTCCTACACCATGTATTTCTTCAAGTTAATTCATCATTTTGTTCTCGAGTCTCACGTTACGTTATATGTTAGCGCTAGCCAGCGGCCGCTAACTCTTCATTCAATGACCTGTTTAGGACCCGACAAATGTCTAATATTCTGCGTAATTCAAGTAAGTAGTTTTAGAAACATTGCATCAGCTAGCTAAGCATTTTTATTAGCTTTCTACCCGTTTAAGACCTCTGATCAGCGGTGAACCAACGTCAGTCATGTCGCTACCGTTACCTCTACTGATGACGAGAGAGATATCAGTACAGCGTGTGTTTGTCAGTGTCAGTGTATTGTTCAGTGCGTGTTCATTCAGTCATTACTTATTGTGGGTTTGCTAATAGTACCTACTGTTTTACTGCAAATATTAACTAGTTATGTAGCTACTTAACTAATGACACTAATGTAAAGCCTAGTAATAATGGAATTTATTCACTCACCTGAAACCTAGGTAAGAATGACAGATGTTGTCACTCCATGTCACTACTGTATCTGAAGGCAGACCAAAAAATGTTATCTGTGTAGTTTTCTTACCTAACAGTATTATTTTACTCTACTCATAAATATGCACTTGTTCAGCACACCATGTTTGTGCATAGTTGTAGCTCGTTATTCTTTTCTTGTTATGTTAAGATGAGCACAAAGCCTAAGAGCCACAAAGCCATGGGAGACAAAGGGTGGATGGCGAGGCTGTGGCCAGCTCTGGGGTTTGGCCCTCTGGAGCAGGCAATAGGCCAGCCCCAAGACAGCGGAAGTGGCATGACCTCTATCAGAAGGTAAAGTATAAAAAAATATGTAGCTTTTACTTATTACAGTCAAGTCACTTGATGAAAAATGGGCAATAATATCAATCTGAATCACTCAAGGCTAAATAACAATTCTAATCGTTTCAGATTGAGAAATGCCCCATACAGGCCCGTGGACAGACCACTCTTTGTGGAGGATCTGTGATCATGTGGATTCCACGCCGTTAAGGTCATCTATTTAAAAATGACATCTCATTATTGGTAAACTTGCATCACATGCCAGTTACAATGCTGTTGCTGTTGCTGTTACGTCACTTGTTGTAATGCTGTGAGGACCCCCAGCCCTTCTCCTCCATCCTCTGTGAGCACTCCCAGCCCTGCTCCATACTCTAGCAGCCCTGCTCCATCCTCTGGGAGGACCCAGCCTAACACCAGCCTGGCAGTAGCTTCTGTGAGTACAGCATCTATTCATTGGTCTGGCTCTGTTGTAAGTTGTCTTTTTATTGCGTTTATTGTTTTAATTGTATTTATTTAGCCTTACTTGGCTTTCTGTTGTTATATTGCCTTCTGGGTTTTCTTCACTTAGTAAACTTAGATTTTTAAGGAGCTATGTAAAAGTTTTATCATTATTTATGCAATAAAGTAACGCTTAGTTGTTGTTGTCTTCCAAACAGGATGCTTCTGGAGGAGTACAACCAGCCACTGCTGTGGCTGCAGCTTCATTCTGGTTGCTGGCTGAAATGAGCAAGACCATCCCTGTGCAGGACCAGAGGTGGATTGCCAGCACCCTCTTTTACTCCGGCCCGATTTGAAGTTGTCTCAGCCCTCATTTATCACCAGACACCAACACCTGAGCGCTTCTTCACCCATCGGTTGATGGTGTGGATGCCTTACCACCTGTGGAAAGTAAATGCTGGCTCCAGTGACCTCACAGGTGCCTGTCCTGTTTGCTGCTCCACAGGCCCAGGGTGTCAGGCTCTCCTCTGCTCCTCCTGTTCCTGCTCCAATCTGCCAAAAACTGACCCGCAAAGTACTGCACAACACATGTAAAAAATGCGGGCAGTTCAGGACAGCACAGATGGGACACAGCCAATACAAGGGCATTGTATACTGTCCCTCTGTAGTGGCTGGCCCAGAGGCATGGACACTGGGCTAGTGCCCCTCTATCCCCCTCCCAGAGGCATGGGCTAGTGTAGTTGTGTGTATGTTTTCTGATGTTTATAATGTTCAGTTTTTGTTTTGTATTTAGAGTTATTGATTAAATATATGTATGTGTATGGTGATGTGAAGGCTGTATGTTATGTTACATTATATTGTCTTATATTGTCAATAAAAGTGTGGTTCTTTCAAATGTTTTGTGTGCAACATCTTGTTTTCAAGTAACTAGTAACTGTGAAATGATTGGAGTGAAGTAAAAACTACAATATTGGCAGACGATCGCTGAGCTTAATGCAAGTACTTCATGAGTATTTCATGAGTCTTATAAGTCAATATTTTAAATAAATTAAAGTTTACAAATTACATTTACATTACATTACATTTAGGCATTTAGCAGATGCTTTTATCCAAAGCGACTTCCAAAAAGGGGTCAACATAAAGTACATAGAACCATGATTGAAAACAACAAGATGTCTCATCAAAATTGTAAGGGCTGGAGATGAATCACAAGTGCTATAAGTAAGTACATCGCTGCCAATGGCAGAATTGAAAAGAGCATTCAATCTAGGAACAGATTATCTTTATACATAAGCAAATACAAAACAGTCAAACCAAAATACAATTCTACTATAATATCATACAATATGCTATACTTTATAGAAACAATGTGTCATTTATTGTTGTTGTATTCCCGGAACAAATGAGTCTAGTCTTTTCTTGAAAAGTAAAGTGAGTAAGTAGTAAGTAGTAGTATAGTTAATAAAGCAATATATTAAACTATTCTGTTAAAGTGCAATCGTTAGAGATTACCATTATATCACACATACACAATCAGGAAAGAATCGCTGACAAATGAAAGAGTTACACGACGTCAGTGATCACCGAGACACCAGGCGCTCTGTGGAAACCTCCCTGCTCTCTTGGTGGGCTGCGTACTTTTCCCGAAACTCGTGCAAACAAATAAATGTGAAATTTTGATGTAGATGCACGAGAGCTGCAGTTACAACACTGTTAAATAAATGTTGGGGCCCAGTTAAGAAACACTAAGACATTAGTATAGTTGTACTAACAAACATTTAGGCAGAATTGGCAGTCCAAAGATTCTGATGATCTCATTGTTATTATTATTCTGGTTATAATTAAGCATTCACATCTTGGCTTGCAGAGACTGTCCTTTTTTATTACACTCATTCTAATGAGTGTAATAAAACTTACTTTATTCTGCATATCAAACAACTCAATCCTGCCAAAGTCGGTGTTCGAACCAGCGCTCCTGCCGACGTGTGCTCCTCCTCCTGAAGTTTTGTCTCTCCGTCCCCTTTCCTTCCCCTTCCCCCCCTTCCCTTCTTCCCCCCTTGTGTCTCTCTCTCTCTAATATATATATATATAAATATGCATATGTCTCTATATCTATATATATGAGAGGTTAATTGTTTGATGAAAATTATGTAATACTATGTGACCCGATTTCACCAGATTTTAGCCCAACAACCCAACATATTAGACAGCACTCTCCACCACTATCAAAAAACCAAAAGAATGATTTTTTTTGGAAGCATGAGCATGCTGTTCATCCATCCAGTAGAGGTACACACAATAATTACTGAAGTTATTTTGAAGGCTCCATGGTGAAACACCATTTTACTGAGACACTGTTGTATGTTATGTTGAAAGTGAATCATTTTAATCCTGCACCCCCTAGTGGCAAAGTACAAAATTGCTTGTGCTGCTTCTAGTTGGAAACTTGAACCCCTGCCTTGTTTGGATTTATCACGTTCTGTGCGAAGATTATGACTCTATAGCACCTTCATTATTTGGAAACCCTGTAATGTCTTATGACTCCTTTTAGTCCATATCTGAATTGGTGGTGCTTTAAATGAATTTGACAGCAGTCATTGTCGGCAATGTAACCAACCCTGAGATAGGCAAGGCATAGTCTGGCACTCCATTCTTTGTCTATATTATATGAAATATATTATAGTGTGATGGGTATTATGAGGTAGGTAGGTAGGTAGGCCAGTACTTACTTGTGACAAAAGTGCCCTGACCTCATTGAAACTGCATATAAAGAACTTAAATAGACACTTAAATACAATAGCTTTTTAAATAGCCTACAGATTATGATGTGTTTGAAGCTGCCTTCTCATGCACCGCTTTACGTTATATATTATCATTTCCATATCACTTTCAACACGGCTCAAGTCTAAAGTGAATGCCATTGGATTACCGTGAAGCTTGCAGCAGCACATGGTCAAATTTACATGCACGTCTTTCCACCTTTCAATATCACTGTAATATCCTAAATGTATTTAATCAGTTAATCAGTAATCAGTTTAATGAAACACTGTGAAATAATCAACTTTAAAGTGTTGGGAAGATTGATCTTTTAAAATCAGATCAGTCAATAAAAGTAATTTTTCCTTTAGGGCAAACAAAGGTTAAAAAAGATTTTACGTTTATAATCAGACCAACAGTCTCTCTATGCATTCTGGATACCAGACCCAAAAGGGCCTTTTCAGTCAAACAAGTCAGACTAGCAGCCTTCAAATATGCAGAAAGTCACAGAAATATTTACATCCTCTTAGATCAACCTTATGGAGGATATCTTTGGTCATAATTCAAATTAAAAGTCCAAATAGAAAACGAAAGTCCAAAGAGAAAATGCAACGTCCAAATAGAAGAGAGATTCAATTAAAAAGATTATTATTTTACTCATAACTACTAGGAATAATTAGGTCATAATTAAAATTCAAAGTCGAAATTGAAAATTGAAAAAGCAAATTGAAAATGTAAAATGATAATGACAAAAGTTAAATTTAAAATGCAAAAGCTTCAATTAAAAACTTAAATTGAAAAAAGTTAATTATTATTTATTTTGCATTTGCACTTTATCATTTGGCATTTGACATTTGGTGTTTTAAATTTGATCTTTTCTATTTTCGATTTGGCCTTT
>JAVQJL010066278.1:0-39196 GCA_036024295.1 Nannoperca obscura
GTGTTAAAAAAAATGTTTTTTTTTTTTCATAATTTTTTTCACCCCCCCCCCCCCCCCCCCCCCCCCCCCCCCCACGGATAACTTATCGAGTGTCAGCACAATGGCATGCAAGGAGACAGCTACTGAATTTGAACCCACTGCACCTCCATTCATCTTCCCCCTGCTTCATTAATCTTGCTGAGGGGAGCCGGTGGCACACTAAATATAGGCAAGCCAGCTGTGTCAGGGACAGGCAGGCATCAGGGTGTGCTGGGAGTCACAGAGTCCCTTGGCCTCACCTCAGAGCAGGGAGGCAGTAGGCAATGCTTCATCATCATCTTCTAGTCCGACAACTGCTAATAAATATGACCTGCCATTACTTGAAACTACTGTAGCGCACAGTCTCAGCTGGCATCATAATAAAGTGCATCAATACAGACATAGATGCTTGTATTCATCTATTAATTTCCAGTCCCCAGAAAGCAGTGATATTCCATCTGTTGTTTGGCATCCTTTGATGGCACGGGGCCTGAAAACACCCCCTCCTCCACCGCTGCAACCACCCACACACACACACACATTCCTCCTTACACACTGACATTTCACGCTGACAGCTAGGTTTAATCATACTGCTTATTTTCCCCACCAAAAAAACCCCAGACTAACAAAATAAGCCCAGAATTTTTTAAATGACACTTGGCCTCCTATTGGGAAGGGGAGATGCATAAACAGGAAAACAGCTGTTTTAATAGGGAGAACAAATGGATGCCTGAATTTGCCGTAGGTGGAAAGTCTGGCTGGAGGTGAGGGAGTAAAAGGGTTACAGAATGATTGGATTCCCAGATCTGCTCCTCTTGGCCAAAACTTACTCCTACTCCATTTGCTGAAGTCTGACCTGGAACAATTCTAAAATAGTGTATTGGAGAAAGGGGGAAAGTGAATTGTCGCAGCTGTACAGGTTCAGGCTTATATAAAGTGGCGGAAATATTTTCACTCAGCTGCATCTTTTCCTCTCACTCTGTCAGTGTGCTTTTCTAATGAATCAGTAAGTCATCTTTGCAGCTAACATAACTTTTTAGAGTTATACATTCAAAAGTTTATTAAAAAGCGACTCACTTCATTCCATCTTCCTTGTCTTCAGCTTCATTTTTTTCTTCATCCCTCTCGCCCTCCTTTTCTTTTTCCTCCTTCTCCTTGTCTTCCTGGCTGCCCCGGTGCACTTGTTGCTGCTGTTGCTGCTGCTGGCCGTGCTGCGACAAGGGAGACCAACAACAAGGCACTCTGTTACAAAGATAATCCCAGGTAACTTGATACACTGACTTGCCAACAAACACCTGACCACCTCTGCAACCTGTATACCTTAGACGCATACACTACATGAAAAACAGTGCTATTATCACCTAAATCCTTTTGCATAGTATTTGTGTTGGCTATACAAAGAGGACCACAATCAAATCATTGGCCCAGTAAAGGGTGGCAACTGATTTTCTGGCCAGATAATACTACATTTATGCCTGCAAGTCTGATGTGACAATGAGCAAGGGTGTGAAAAGACTACCTCCAAAAGTATGTCAATAAGTAAAAGTGATTGTTTCACTTCAGCAGATTCCTCCAATATTTGTCTACAATTACAAGCCACAATCTCTTTTAACCACATATGTTTTTTTTTGCTTATTTGCAAACAGTGAAGGAGGAAACACTTTCTGTTGCAGATCTGACAGCGACTTATACATAAATGTACTTTTTAGCAGAGAGCTGCAGACGGTATAATGTCTGGCTGGCTTTTTGATTTGTTAACACAACCGCCGCACCACGCTGTTTGCAAAAACAAAGAAAGGTGAAACATAAAATCATTCGTATCACTGGCATTTCTAAAGACTTGGTTTCACTTGGTTTGAAGTACAGAATACTTACTAGTCTACAAAAACCTATTCATTTTCAGCATACGCAAAACAGAACAGGATACGAAAGTTCCTAAATATATGCTCTTTAAGCACCCAGAACCACTTCCTTACCAATTTCCTGTCTGGGCATTAAGGGTTAGAGTTCAGATTAGAACAGACATGCAGTCTGACTGATAAGAACTTCTTCTTTATTTATATATTTGCAGCTGCTGCCTTTGGCCTAATGCTCATCCAAAGAACCTAAACCTTTGTTGATCTCTTAACTACATATCTGCTCCTTTCTTTTTTTTTTTTAAAGAAGACATTACATGTGGTTCCTGGCAAGTGAACATAAAAAAGGACAAAAACATTGACAGAGAAGGAGAAAGAGCCAGAGAATGAAAGGAGAGAAACCCTGAAAAAAAGAGGGAGAGTAGAGGGCAAGGAGAAAAGCACGATTAAAACGCACTTTTCACTCACAGAAGCTACCCTTTTCTCCATTTGCACAATATCGCTAATGTCCTCTTCTTCTCTTTGAAATTAATTCATTAAGACAGAAAGCAAATAAAAGCCATAACTCAATAGGAGTCAATGGTCTCCCAGGCTCATGTGCTGCTCAGACACTTTGTCCTTTCCCCAGACACATCATCAGCCCAATCAGACTTTATTCTCATGCACTAAAATACCAAAGCAAATTCCTTGTATGTGTAAATCTACTTGGCAAAAAAACTTATTCTGCTAACCTCTGTCCACCCTCACTATTAGAGATCTGGTAGCCCTGCGTCTAAACTTGCCTCAAGCTGATCCAGGGGCAGCCCTACAGAAAGTGTAATTAAAGAAAACAGAACAGTCACTCCACACAGCATCTCTCCACTACCTAAACACAACCTCTGTTAGCATTTGCAGTCTTTTTGCCATATAGCACTGGACTGTTCCCCCTCTATAACTACCTCCCTCTGTGAGTGTGACGTATTAGGGCTAGCTGCTACTTGAGAGATGTGGAGCAAACTGCCAGGCAATGAGCAGTTATTTTTTTTCAGGAAAGATGAGGAGACACCATCCTCGTACCCACAGGAAAACACCTGATCTGAGGCCAAGTAATAACCGAGAACTCATTAGCAATAGAAATGACGTGTTTAAAAAGAAACTGTCAGTATGGAAACAGTGCTGGCATGACAGTGTTGAGCAAATTGTGGCACTTGATCAGCACAACTGTGTGACCTTTGACGTTTTTCTTCATCATGGAAGTTCTGTGTGTGGCTTAGACTATCTCACTGCAAAGACATCACTGTAGCTCCAGTGCTGGTAGTGAGATTAAGGCCGTGCTCACTCAGGACACATCTAAAGCACATTTTCACTAGTTTTTGTATAATGTTATTGCTGTCAGATACCTTGTGTTTGCCTGCAATGTATCCCTTGCAAAGCACCCTTTGCGCCCAAAGTTAAAGCATGTTCACATAAGAAACAATGTCAATGCAACTTCTCTGCTGTCCAACTGGATTAAATCAGTTACATCCACTGTATACAAGAAAAAGGGGAGAAAGCTGGTAGTGGTTGTTCCTGTCAAACTTGTTTGACAGCAGAGGATGACATCAGTGTAAATGCTAAAAATGGAAATCAAGTTTTCTGTAACTAGCGATTGGTATTAGATAATCATTAGATAAGTTAGCTGGTTCACTGACAGTTGCTGACTTCTAGATGGCTAGCAATAGCAAAAGGAGAGGTAAAAGGTGGTGCCCCTCAGATTTTCAGGCCTACAAAGCTTGAAATGTGAGAATACCTGGCTTCTTCCTCTGCGTCTGTAGTTCCTCCGCACTATGTTCTTATAATTTTCATTCTTTTTGGTCAGGTAGTAAAAGAGCACGCACTCCGCCACCGTCTGAAACATGAAAGAAATTTCTTTTTTTTTTTTAAACTATCATTTCCTGAGACAACGGGATCACTCAGAAAAACAATGTAAAAAGAAAATGAATCGATACCTTTCTCTCCAAAAAAGACGCAATTAAACCAAAGTTCTTGGGGTGCTGGATGAACCTGTAGGAGCAGAACAAAGAAACTATTTGCAACCTGCTACTGGAATGATTCAAAATGATTGGCCTTTAAAAGTAATAGATATTAGAATAACACAATGAATGACTGAGGAGGTGACATCGGGACTATTCTAAATTAAAACTTAGCTTACTTAAAAAAATCTCAGAGGTAAACTAAATCAATTGCATAAATCAATTTTTAAATTAAAAAATTTGGCATTTAAATAAATGATCAAATATTGCATTACAGACACTACTGACCAAATATCTTACTGTATGTTTTGGATCAGAGTTATTAAAAAGAAGACAGTGAAGCTCTTCCGTTTGCATGTGGGTAGACTTTAAAGTCAGTGATTTTTACTGTGTGGGTTTGATTGGATCTGGCAGCAGAACGCCTCCTCTCGTTTCTCACGAAAGGGGAAGATTCACTTCCTTACCAACAACTTGCGGACACGTTATCGGTCACACATATTTCACAGGAAGTAAAAGACACCAGACTTCATTTTGTTGCTTAAAAACAAGCTCTTGAGCACTTTGTCTACTATATGACAATGGAGTTGGAAGCTAACATGGGATTTGATCAAAATTAAAAATGTACAGAGTTGAAAGTGAAGTGTTCATAAAGTGTAATCGGGTGTAAAATACCAAAGCCAAATGCCAATATTTAGCTGTCAACTGCTATTTTTAGGTGTATTTGTGGCCAACAAAACCAGCTGCAAGGAAAGGAGGACCAAAGGAAATATTCTTTTTATCCAAAGACTTAGGAAACAATGCCTGCCACCATGAGTTTACTCAAGTGTTCTGCTTACTTCTCTCTGAAAGTGTCCTTCTCCTGTTCACTCCACATGTTCATAACTTGGCGGTCCTTGTACACCTTCATGGGGTCATCCATCAGTCCATTCATGTTGATGAACTTGATGCGCTGCTGCTCAGCGTCGAACAGCATAGGAGGGATGACCGCCAGCTGTCGCATTTGCTTCTCTGTGTTCTGTCACACACAAATGCCACAAACAAGACACACACAGAAACCAACATCCTGGAGTGAGTGGGTTGGTCTCAAGAGGGAAACTATCTGACAACATGGTGCCTATATTGACATGGCCTATATGAAACCTCATTTAGTAATACACTCTGTTTTGAAGTATGGAGGAGTTCAGAAGACTGGAGAGGAAGTTGAGGGTGCCTTGTTGCCTCAGCAGGCTAAGGCATGTTTCCGTGTGACATCTTTCCTGTCACTGTTCAATTTCAAACCCAACAAAAAAAACTCTTAAAAATTAGATATGTCTGAGAGGTTAGCAAAGGGGAGGGCAGTAAAGGAAAGGCGCTGTGCTATCTGGAGGACACAGGAAAGTACAAAGCATTTCCAAAGGTGTGACAAGACAACCCAATTGGACACATTGCTCAGCTTAATGGGTCCTGGCTGACATGAGAGGAACAGGTCTAATGTGTGACTAGTGGCTATCACAGCTTCTGTGGGCATGGTCCTCCACCACTTAACGCTGAGAGCTGTGCCTAACATTATAGTCTGTCACCTCAAGCCTAACAAAACTCCAACATATGCTGACTGTTTACATCTATGATAAGTAAGACATTTATCTGGTGAAGTCAGTGTGTGTTTGCCTTTCTTACGCAAAACCATCAAAAGTATAATTAAATATATACTGCATGTTCATGTAAGCCTGAATCAGGCAACCATATTTGGTTACACTTAAAATGTGTGAACTATGAGCTTTTGAATCTCTATAGTATAACAACAGCAACCGTGTCAGCCCAAATACCATGCATTTGCTTGGTATGTATTCACATAATTTGGGTCTTGAAGATTTGCTAAAAAAAGACTCACCCTTCCTACAGTAACATTTCCAAAAGCAGCTAAATCTGCAGGCTATTCCATGGTTGTGATTTTGTATCCCATGACGTTTACCATTCTCTGCCTTGAAGTTTAGATTTATTACAGAACTATTATACACTGGACGAGTACAAAGACAATAATTATTACTGCACCAACAGCTGACTGCACGTTATACATGGAGGAAAGAGAAATGAGGGAAGACTGTAAAAAGAGGGACAGGCAGTATAAAATGCCAGAAATTATTAAAGTTTTGGGAACATTTCAATTGAAAGCAGCTGTGCTGCGGTGCTTTCCGCTAGGCTGTGGGGCTAGTGTTTAGCTTTGGCTGCTAGCTTAGCTACAACAAAAAAGCAAAATATATATATATATATATATATATATATAAATAATCTGTATAACAGCTGTATTATATGCCAATATTGGGTGGTATATGCCTCTGAAACAGCAATTGGTTAAATCAACCATGATTTAAGAAGGCTTGAGTAACATTCTTGTAGGCAATTTTTTATGCTGTTGTCCCCATTATCATTATAACTTTATTACTAAGTAAATGTAATATTTATATTTAATTTATATTATAATTTATATCTGTTTATATTTGTATATTTGTCATATAAATGAAGTTAGTGGCTATTTTCTTTTATTATGTCACGTTCTCATCCAGCACCGCAGAGACTCGGTCAGGGTTTTATATCTTGTAGCAGTGCCAACCTTGGCATGTGCCACTGAACCCAATCAGACATCCAGATGTGTGGCCACAATAGCAATTTGAACTGCAAGAATGTAATAGTGAGAACACAAGTGTTGCAGTGGAGTAAGTGGAGGGGGAAACCAACAGAAGAGCTTGCCTCATGCTCTGATATTCCATCAATGATCTCGGAGACCTCGTGTTCGCTGCGAGCTGCAGACGAGGTCAGCCCACCTCCTCGCTGCCCAACACGGCTACAAAAGGAAAAATACAGAGAATCCATCAATCTAAACCACCCACGTTACTGTAACTGAGCCACCTAAACATGCACAACAAAACAAATAAATTTTTTGCAATCACAGCAGTAACTAGGCAACAAATCAAAGTGTTTAAGCCAGTTCCAGAAATTAACAGAGTGCCTTTTACTCTGCTGAACAACCACAGATTGTGAAAGGGAGAAATAGTCTCACGATCTCACCTCTGCATGCGCTCCTGCAGCTCTCTTTGCTTGCGAATCTCTGGGAACTGTTTCTCGTAGTACTCCCGCACCTTGCTCTCCTTGGCTCGGCGCCGCGGGTTGTTTTCAATGCGCTCCACCTTCTTCTCCCAGGCTTCCATCAGCTGGTCATAGCGCTGGCAAAATTTCTGTTCCTGAAGCAGCACCGCAGAAAGAAGATGATCTCAGTCGACTACAGATGCACTTAAATATCAACACTATCTCTTTCTGTCTTCCCTCTGTCACACAACTAATGGACCTGAGGAAGTCTGAGGAAGCACAATTACATAACTTTAACAGTTACTGTTAAAGCAAGATATCACCCAAAGTACAGAGTGATATTTTAGGCTGCTTTGACATTGAAATATTTATTTTCCAATAATAATGTTCAGTAATCTTCCTTAGCTCTCTCTCTCTTTCTGTTGTGTCCCACCATGTACCTCTACATGTTCAAAGGGGGCAAAGTGATATGTTGGTATTCTATGGGGAGTCTGGCCTTGAGCCACGACTCTGGCAGACGACAGCCCACTGTTTTCCCAGCTTCCTCACAGGCAGGCAGTAAAGCACGCCATTAAACCTGGTGGAGACACGACCCTCTGTAGGCTCATCAACCGCAAGGTGATGTCTCCCCGCACTCTGCCCACGAGAGCTACCTCCCCCACTTAGACACAACACGAGAGAAGACTGGACTTTTGCCACAACTCACAGGCTTTGATACAGGTGTTGCATTTAAACGGCTCTTTCTGCCCTCACGTAAACTTGCAATGATAATACGCAGAGCTGTGAGACAATTGTTGCAGGCACGATCTCTGAGGTTGGAAGCAGCTTAATAAATACATGTCCTACTTGTGGAGGGATGCAAATTTTATAGTAAAACTTTGGACCTTATTTGCAATAACGATTTTCTGTCAAGCCAGTTGATTTTAAGATGTCGGCCTGGCTCTAGCATCAGAGCTCACCCGATTGATCCCTGCTTTATTTATAGTCATGCTCTTTGGCTCAGTCTCGCTCAATCACTGGCAGGCAAGAGCGCAGACTAACCCTGCACATTATAAGTGTCTGGTTGACAGTGAATTCAAAAGAAGCATATATATTAGAAAAATAATGACTTTGCTTTACCCAGGCACAGTAAGAGTACTGACAGCAGATCGTGCCCAGAGCTCTACTCCTCTTTGGTCTGCCTAAAATGGCCACTCACTTCAAGGAGCAGCTGGCCCAGTTTCACACTAGTCATCCGTCATGGGCTGAGTCCCAGCAGAGAGTCAAAAATGGTGAGTTGAACTTACCCACTGCTTACGAGCATGATTTCTCCTCTTGAAGTATAAGATGAGCTTCTTCCTCATCGCCTGGTTTCTAAGAGGGATGAAAAACATAGAGGCATGAAAAAAACAGAGTGGCAGAGGGAGAGAAACAAAAAGGAAAAGGTGAGGAGGACATTTGAGAACACACTCCATTAAGACAGTGCTTTGCTTTCACCACATTTTTTACATCACAAGTATATGATGCTCTCCAGATCCTTGAGTACACATTTTCTACCATCTGCACCTTCTCTGCCTCACTTCTTCACCCAATAAACAACACACACAACACAACACACACACAATGCCTGTCCTTGCATGCCACTGCTCGATAAACTCAAACTTACTTCTGGGCGGAAAGGACAGTGAGGTGAGCCAAACTTATAAAACTTGTCTGGGCTGGGAACAGCCAGCCACAGCGCTTCAAATAAAGGTCAGGGCCAGTAATCTCCTTAGGCAGCCACTCAGTTTGTCTCTTTCTTTGCTGCAAGACAGAATTTTATTCCTGACACTTAATCTGTCAGTTGTAAGGTCACGTTCCCCACTGATTAATGTAATCTTATTCTACATTAGTCACTTCAGCTGAGCCGCAGGGTCCTTCAGGTCACAAGCAAGGACAGAAGACGAGGAAGTGCACTGGTGCTATATGAGTTTTTGTGAAAATTGGAAGCTAGCATTATAACATTTAGGGTCTAGAGGGATAAACACATAGAATGACTTATTAATTTCACCAACATGTTGTCTGCAATAACAAACCCTAGTTAAATCTAAACAGCCTTAACCCCCAACCTACATAAACACTCCCACACAAGCAAACAGATGCATATTGAGCCAAGCAATTGCAACAGAAATGATAAAACACTGCCAAATCTGGCTAGATACAGTCGATATCCACACTTATCGTGGCATATAATGGGTGAGAACTAACTTGGTATGGCAAAAACAGGACTGATAGATTAAGCCCTTTAAAGACAAGAGATGGCATTGTCCCCTGGACACCAGATGGCAAAGGGAAAGATTAGTAGCCCTGAACCCCTGCAAAAGGTTTCCTGTGTCCTGCTCTAAGCCTGTGCCATTTCTGAGATATCGGAGAACACTGTAATTTAGCATAATACCTCCAAAACATGATGGCTGAAAGATTCATTATACGCACACTTGTGACAGATATTCCCAGCGGTATAAGCACACTGCTTTTCAGACTTCAAAGTTTGATTTTGTTTTCATATTAGTCTGCATATGCAAACAATATTGGCAGAATTCATCATTAGCTGAGTGGCAGAGGCACTGTGTGTTTGCAGGAGATGAACTGGGCTCAGATGCTGAGAGCTCCACAGAGATATTGGTACTCCTCTTTCCCAGCAGGGATGAGTGCCAACGTTATCAAACCGGTTAGCACAACAAAGAAGTCAATTGTGCTGGCTCAAAGCGAAACAGTGGTATTTAATATCTCACACACACACACACACACACTAAGGGAGAGTTTTCATTTAATTCCTTTGAGGCAATAATACTGATCAAACGGTGCAGAGATCAAAAGGAGTGAAGACAGAGCTGTGTGTGGCTAAGAGGTCAGACACATCTTGTGGTATGCCACTGTGTCCAAACCACAGTGCCAATGGTGGAGATAAGCTATTATAACCCTCCTACAGCCCTTTGATGTGCCTCAGTGAATTATGGTCCTTAAAAGATTACATATGCACATAAGCCTTATTGATAGACATGACAGGGCCACGCAAAGTCATGTATTCTCTGCTCCGCTTACTGCAGATATCCACTGGCATATAAAATTGACATGATTTATTAATCGTTCACCTAATGTAACCTTGGATGATGCTGAGAAAGGCATCCTGCTGTTAATATTTCATGTCATAATATCAGCGGCAAAAAATTAAATCGAATCATTTTACCTCATTATCAGAAGCTTCTCCTTCTTTGTGTTCTGTTTTTTGACTAATGCACATCTAGTTTGAGCACAGATGACCTGAAGCTCTGTTAGCAGCCAAAAGACATAACTAGAAATCTGACTTGCTGTACATTTGCATCTGTCTATGTAAATATAGCTATTTTAGAGTTAAAGGTTTGTTGATTTGATTTTGACCTAAACCTTATATCATATGTGGCCAGAATATAACTATGACAAAAATAAATTCTACCATCTTGTTAGATCTGTGCAGGTGGAAGCCAACAGACAGCAGCTGGAGCGTACAATATAATTTCTATAGCCTTAAATTACATATTCAAGGTCCTCACAACAAAACAACATTACCATTTGGAATTTTTGATAAGAAGCAATTTTTTTACATAATTAAAAAAGGAGATGTACTAGAAGCAAGAACTTCATCAAATTCAAAACATGAAGGCACTCAATGAATACTACTCTTACATAATACTAGAAGGAATGGAATTAAACCGGCAAAACTTGACTGCAAGTAAAAAAGTGGCATATTTTATTGCCTATAGACTAATCAGCCTATTGATTTCATTGCCATCACTACTGCAACGTCATACCCAAGCTCAACACAGTTCACACTGACAGTGCGGGTCCTCTTCCATCAAGTCTTTGCATTCTTTTCTTATTTTTTGCCTCTGTGGTGGCCCTCTTTACACACGTTTATTCCAGTAAGTTTCATTACTAAGTTTACATACTGACAATTTCACAACCTTTCTCAGAAATGCCATTCTTTGCAGTCTACCAAGGGGGGAAGGGGGAGCTTGGGTGAGCGGGTGAAGGCGAGTGGCGAGTCTCACTGAGGAAATATACAACCACTACGGGAATTTAATTCACCAAGTTTCAATTTCCCCTGGTAGTAGTTTTAAGATTACAAAGAAATAAAAAATACAAGGATCTACTCATGAACAAAATACAACAAGAATTCTCTCAACTTCATGTGCACCATTTATATTACTTAATGAAACTAGTGGGAGTTATTAAATGTGTACACAAACAAATATCCCTTATTAAAACAATCAATAACAGGTCACACTTCTCCCTGTAGTACAAACCTTCTCCTCCATTTCTGACTTGTAAACTTTTGATTTTGAACATTCTCATCAACCCAAAAATTTGAGTCTTATTTTCGATTTTTAATCAGGCTTTAAATACAGTATTTACGTCATTTATGTCATTTAAGCGATGACATATATTACAACACAAATATGTTTGTTTAAAATGTATAAAACAAATTTCCAAGCTCTTATTTGGAAGTCGCTTTGGATAAAGGCTAAATGCGTCTGCTAAATGCCTGAATGTAATGTACATGAGCTTCAGTATCTATGGTTAAACTCTTCATTAGTGTGTAATTTATATTTGAATGGTTAGATATAAAAAATGTATTAGCGTGGAAGTGTGTAGGCATGTGTAGTGCCAGGACTCACATTTTGATGTTCTCATGGTACTGCTTGGTATCAGAAGGCTGATTGTACAGAGGCTGGAACATAAGAAGGAACAAACAGATCAAACATTCAGCCATATTTTCAGTTGTTTTACCGATTGTAAATAAGCAGATACGGGAAGGCCACCAAGAGAATTCTGACCTTGACACAAATACATGTCAATGTTTGCAGAAATGCTCATCAGATAACATGAGTGACTCAAAACTCTGACTGACAGTAGCCCAATAACTTGATACAATCCAAAGAACTTACTAAAATGAACGTCCTCCAGGACTTGCTTGTTTTGCATTGGCTCAAAGGGTAATTTGTTCAGTGATCAAATTCCCCGGATGAGTGTGTGTTTGTGGGTGAGTGTGTGAGTGTGCGTGTGAGAAAGATGGATGGACAGATACAGTGTGTGCAAGCAAATTTATGACAAAGACCCGAAAAGGATTATTGCAAACAAAGGAAGTCTGGGAATTAGTATCAGAGTAAAAGCCCCAATTTTAAAACTAATGTGAAGTAAAAAGTGAGCTGCAAGGTTGAGTTTCTATTCTCAGTGGGTTTGGGTAGAGGAGACACTTTGATACTGCATGCTGATCTTCTTATCTTCTTCTTATTCTTCTTCATCTTATTCAATATCAATATCTTCAATACTGTTTAATGGAGCTTTGGGTACAGTAATCAGCTATCTTTACTCGATTACTTTATACCCTCAAGGGCCCTTACACCTAAGCACTGGGGCCATCATGTGGTTCAGACGTGCTGCTTGTCTCTCCCAAGCATCATGTATCCCTCTAGCCTGACCTTTAATAAAATGGTTGGTTCCACATGTCAATAATTCAAAAACATGAGAGCAGAAAGAAAGAAAAATACAAGAACAGAGATATGACAGAAAATCAAAATCTCCACTCACCAGTTCTACCCTGGGTCCCAGTCCCTCCAGTATCCTGTGAGCTTCTTCTGCCTTTTTCTAGTAAAGGAACACAAACAGAAGTAGTACATTAGCTGGCTGCCTGCAACTGTGCCATCACCACGGCAACGCAGTGAGCACGCTCGCTTTATCACTGAGGCTACACCACAGCTCGTTGGAAGGTCGGAAAGGCTGGATGTATGGATGGAAGGAGAGATGGATGCACAGACTATTATTAGAGCTTTTAACTCAGGCTGGGCCACAGCTCCTTGCCTCAGCTCCCTCTCTCAGAAAAAAAAAAAGATTACTCACCTCCCCTGAGCAGAGAGAGGTAGAGAGAAAGAGCAGGCAGGCAGAAAAGCAAGTGGGAGTGGAATAGAAAGTGAGTAGGAGAGAAAGACCAAAAAAAAAAACACAGAGGGGGGTGGGGGGTGGGGGGGGACTAAAGGGCTTTGGTGCTTATCTTGTAAGAAACATCTGATGAAAGAGAAAGATTCTCACCTCCAGCTAGCTACAAAAAAATCCTGGCAGGGACCATAAAGCAAGAGAGGAGAGGTGTTGGGGCAAGGAGCGGGGCAGCAAAAAACTCCCATCTGTTTCTCTGGATGACCCCTCTGCAGCTCCTCCATTCATTTATATTTAGCCTGAGCAGACAAATGTGTGAGCAGAGTCCCAGACTACCCCTTTCAATGTTCACTGCACTCGTTTCCTCATTCCACTCTCTCCGCTTCATCGATCAAACAGACCCTCCTTGGTGACACACCACATGCTCTGTTGCTTTCCATCTCCCTTCATTTCCTTCACTGACCACGCAAGTGAGACAGGCAGGACTGACACATCCACAGACAGGATGGAGGGACAGCGAGGGAGGGTTGGATGGAAAGGAAGATGCTGATAAACGAGACCGAACCTGCCAGTGTGTATGTGTACGTCAACCTTTATTCTTCACCACCCACCACTCCATGCTGCTTCCTTGTCCCTTTCACTCTGTCTTCACTGTAGAGGTAACACAGGAGGTGTGCAGAATCTACTCCTGAGTTTATACAAGACTCACGCTAACAGACTTGGATGTAAAACCCCAGATCAGCTCACGCACACACGGCTTAACTTGACTCAACAGAGGCTTCCAACTGGTTCACCTGGGAGTAAAGCCAAATGACATGGCAACACTTTTATAAGTGCCCTGTGCATATCCTCCAAGATATAAGGCAAAGAGAGCACTGGTGATTTACATTTGCAGATGCAATACATATCATTCAAAAGCAAATACAGCAACATGATGCTATTATTCTTCCGTCAGTAGTTTTGCATTGATCTGCATTTTTCCTTATTCCTGTTGCTTCTTCACCAGCAAGTAGGTGTAACAGCCTGCAGAGTATTGCCTCAGAGAGCTTGCTCACTACATGAGCTGTTAATGAGCAGCAAGCATCCTCAGGGAGAACAGAGGCTCAAGCATTTCTCTTCATTTCATGACCGCGATTCTCAAGTCCTTAAAGCTCTTGGAATATGGCCTCACATTCAATAGTAGGAATTATACATGTATCATTAAAGAGGGGGATGGATGAGATCCAAAAGAAGCTGTAAAGAGCATTACTGTATCTCTAAAAGTGTGGATGATTGAACAGAGAGCACTGCGGGTCTTGTAACTGCCCTCTCAATCCATCTCCACCACAATCCAATACTTCAATTATGCCCCCCCGTGGTAACACACAGGACTGCCTCTCTGGCAGCTGTAGAGCTTAGCAACTGTACTGTTTTACATTCTGCCTGCAGTCAACAAGCGGAGTCCCTCGGCGGAGCACATTAACGCTTAAATAAAATGTTGAACATGTGAAAACTCAGTATATGACTATGATACTAACACTCTGGGTGCTTATGCAGCTAAAATCACAGTTCTACAAAACTTTTGGGCCTCCCATGAAGGGAATGCAGGGAGAAAAATAGAAAGGGCTACAGGGCCATCTTAATATGGAATAGACATGAGAACTTAGCAAAGCTTAACAGAATTATGATAATGCAGTCTCAGTGGGGCTGCTTTCTCTTGTGTTCATGTCCATGACAGCTATGTCCCAAATACGAGAAGAGTGAACTTGAGTTGAGCCATCCCCGGGGTTTGACAATGGGCTGTCGGTAAAAATGCAGCTGTTTGGCAAAGCTGGTGACACTGAGCCCAGAAGGGACAGATGACACCATAGTGACACCAGCTCAAAAAGGCGTGTGCTTGTGTGTGTGTGTGTGTGTGTGTGTGTGATATTACTTTGTCATGTAGATAGCTTTCTATTATCAAACAAGCCAAGCTGAAATGCATTCAAGAAGCATTTAAGCCAGATGTTGAAAAGGCCGAAATGCATCAGTCTCTCCAGGACATATACGTAACCTTTACTCCTCCCAAGGGTAACTAATTAAGAAAGTGATCTGTAGAAAAGCCATTTACAGGGCCTGTCCTCTGTGATCATGGCAGCTAAAGTGACAGTGAAATTAGCCAATGTTCTTTCTGTAACATAAAGCGACAGGCAGAAACGTATGGGGCCAGAACAGTGACAGTTAGGGTGACAGAGTTCAGGTGAACTCATGACAGCTGTGCAGTTAAAGTACAGTTACTTGGAGTGACCAAAAAGGACAAAACCTCTTTTCAGCAGTAATTTCTTACATTTGAAAACGTATTTTCTCAAATAAGTAGTGATGATAATAATGACCTGGGGTGTGGCTGCCACAAACAAATAAAGGCAAGGGGGAAAGACAGCACATATAGGGCTTTCGTGAGTTCACCTGAACTCCCAAACCACAGCTAAGCCTGTTTGTCTCTGCCGCTGTTTGCTCACGTACAAGCATGTCACCTAATGTTAGCTAGTTGTCATGTGTTAGCAAAGGCTAGCGCTCGTTTAACCCAGCTTCTGTGTGAGCAAACAACGGCAGAGAAAAGCAGACTTACTTGCTATTCAAGAGTTTCCATTAAAAAAAATTTAAAAAAGGGACAAAAAAACGAGCGTAAAAAAGAAGTCATTAAAAAAAAGTGTGACATGAAGAAAAAAAAATGCTATCATTGAAAAACACACCAGAATGTAAAAAAATATCAAGTTCACGTTTAGTTTTCAAAAACAAATTTTCTTTAGTGACATTTCTTTTCAAAATGCGATTTAAACAATAATACAGACAGGTAAGAGGTCGTCATAGCTTTAATCTGATCCATGATCAGTACAACCACTGAATTATCTGTGTGGGTGAGAGAGCAGTCGTCTGTATGGGTGAGGGAGTGGCGAGATTGAGGGCTTGTGAAGATGAGAAAACTTTTGTCTTGTTCGCAGACCATCCATGCAAGTAATCTGTGTTTGTTTTGGATTACGGACAGCTACTGTCGTAAATAAACTGGTAAAGTTATTCTTCTTATGGCATTATTAAGGAGTTAATGAAAGTGTGTTAAATCTAATTTGGATTTTATCAGGATATGAGTCACTTAAATGACTATGTAACTTATGTAATGTTAATTAATTAGGAATTAAATAATGTCATCGTGACTAAAAAATAATTAAGATATGAGTGAATGAGTAAATGCTATTGTCTAAGTGTTACATTGGGCTTAGCATGAGTGGAGAGAAAGAGAAGTGTGTGTGTGTGTGTGTGTGTGTGTGTGTGTGTGTGTGTGTGTGTGTGTGTGTGTGTGTTAGGGGCGTAGCCAGGCAGTAGGCCAGAGTACATCCTGCCAGTCAGGGGGATGTGGAAAGTGTTACAGAGGTCAGGCTACATTGTGGAGTAAGCCATGAGTCATTCTTAAATTTCTTCAAGCTTTTCAGATAAGTCTTGAGCAATCTGCAATGCCCTGTTGTTGTGCTGCGATTCAGCAGAGCTCGATGACAGTATGGGTAAAAGTCATGAGGGACACTCCCTACACTGTAGTGTTCCCTTTAAAAATGGCTTACCTGGCATTTTGGTGATTATCTGGGGACATCAGTGAAGGTTACAGTGTATGCTTGCCAACACATGGGTTTTTAAAGTAGGTTCTCCATTTGTATATTTTCTCTACCTACTGTTTTGCCATTCTATGAAAATGATTCCCCTTGAATGTGTCAGAGAAGCTGTTTAAAACATTCAGGAGTTTTTTTCCTCTGAAATGTGAAGTTTGAACAAGCCCCCTATGGGAAACTGGGAGTAATGTTAAAAGAAGTTGAATCTGTGGTGTGATGCAGTGCGAGAGGAGTTCCCTACTTTAAATGCCTACTCCAATAAAAAGGAGACTTGTGCATTTCACCACTAGGGGGACTGAGAGCACCGAGAATCACTGCTGCATAATCATTGCTGTGACTAGGACCAACTTAACACTTCCAAATAGCTTTATATGACCTTCCAGCTGCTCCATTTTTCTTTTCTTGAACGACTGATTAAGTTGCTATACTTACATAGGTGATAAAAGACATTTGTTTCAGTGTGTCACCTTATAGTGTGTGTGCATGTGTGTTTGCATGTAAGTGTGTGATTTATCATGCCTGCCATGTTGACCTTTAGTAGCTTATTCTGTTAGACAAGAGCTCACTCTTGCCTGACAACAGTCAAGAGTGGGAGGCTGCATATGTAATCAAAGTGAAACCCAATTCAAATGCACGGTACTTTGGGCTTGAGTGGTGGGCCACAGATTGAGCGTCTGCTGTGTGTATTCTACTGACCCGGTTCTCATCGTAGATGATCTGCACCAGGCTGCGGTGTTTGGCCTCGCTGGGTGGTGGTGAGATAGGACGATCTGGCTCATGGGGCTTTGCAGCCTCCTCCTCTAGCTGTTGCTGTAAAACACACACACACACACACACACACACACACACACACACACACACACACACACACACACACACACACACAGATGACAGTTAACAACAGGGCCCAGATCTTCCAGGAAGACCAATGGCTCACCAGTTCCTGTTGGCGAGGTTAGAGAGTGTATGTTAGATAAACCGTTGCTCCCCCAGCTCTCGGGACTAACTGTCCTATTAGCTCTAATTGCGATTAACTCCGCAGGGCCTAGTAAATCAAAGAGTTACTACAACAGCCTGTAAACAAAGCCAATGCCTGCTGTGCTGCTGGAACATCAAATGAGAGGGAGAAAATTAAGAGAGATAGAGAGACAGACAGAGAGCGAGAGAGACAAAAGACAAATGAAGAGAAGGAAATGTGGAAAATTAACACCAGACAAATACTGGAAAACAGCCCAGTTCCTCTAACTTATTAGTCACTGTGGCATGTCACCAACGACTGCTTTGAGATTGTACTGTAGAAACAGTGAATTTTAGGAATTACTGTCTATAGTGAACTGTGAACAAACAGTGAGAATGTACACATTTGGGAGTTGGTAAAGAAAACTAAAAGGAATTAAATCTGGCAGAATTAATCTTTATCTTTCACTGCCAGTCATGTAGGGTTCAGTTAGTCCTTCTTTGTCCATCAATCTGCCCTTGAAGGTGGACAGAAAGAGAAGAGGAGAAGACATTCTGACATTCAGCATAGCATAGACAGAAACGCAGTGTTGGGCTCTCATAACTCATTTACATTTAGACACTTCTTGCTTCTTTGGCAGATTGGATAATAATCAGAAATTTAAAAAAAACAACCAAGAAGTATTAGAGGGACTGCTATTTGATTGTGCATTCTGTCCAGATGTTAACAGGCGTAAATAGACCAGTCAGGACCATTAATCCTCAATATTCAAAATTTTCATTTTAAATTATTTACACATGGAATTTTCCAATGTGACACATGAAACAACTGTTTCAACACATACAGATGTCATAAAGAAGGCAGATGGTGCTGCTGTAAGTGGCATTTATATATGAGCAAAGATACTTCTATGTCTGTGTGTAAAAGTTATCCTGTCATATTTGGGTATTCAAAAAATATCTAGACATCAAAGATATTGTTCAAGACATCAAAATAAAATGAAGCAATGCATCATTCTGGTTAAAAACCTTTTACTGGAAGGACTCTTAGGTTTATTTTTCTGCATTTGGTCTTGCTCTTATAAATATAAATAAATGACTAAAAGGTCAGACTTTTGAGTAAAAGCTTAACAAAAACATTATTCGGAAGCCAGTATCAACTGATATTTAACTTTTAATTGTTAAATATCAGTTGGCATCAAAATCTACATGTTAACTTCACTTACTATCACAATTCAAAATGAATTTCAAACATTATGTATTTTATAACTTTATCACACAACTATTTGCAACAATGATTGTCTGCTCAAGTGATCATAAAAACCTTCACATTGAAAAGAAAAAAAACACTTTAATCTTTGACATCAGAATTTGCCTGAAAATGATTAGATACAGTCTCTGTTGTGCAGGCTATGAGCTGGAGGAAGAAGCTCCGGAGGCCGAGGCCAAGTGTCGCTGAGTGGCGTGCGTATAGCTTTCCTACAGTTAAGTCAGCTCCTTACTCCCCGCCCTCCACTCCTCTTTCTCATCTCCTGTCAGGGGCTTCAGAGAGGGGACAGGAGGCCTCCAAAAGATCCGTGAGAGAAGAGCAAGATGGTGCCATGATAGGCCTGGATAAGCATCTGGTGAGGGAAACGCACACATTCCCATAGAGACCCCTCTTCCCTTTCCAAACCCACCGCAGAGTAAAACAAAATAAACCAGCCATCCTGAGCTTGGCTGACATGACATAGGGTGGCGGTAACCTAAGCCTAACCCCCGCCCCTCCACAAACTCTGCCAAAACTCTTTAAATAAAGTTTTACCGTGCCACTTAATTAGTCCAGATGTTTTAATGCTTGAAGAGAGCCAGACTGTAAAAAAAAAATCCATAAAAAGACTGCGTGTGTATTGAGGGTGGGTGAGGGGAGGGGTCTTGATTTATGCTTGTAAGCAGCAGAGCTTAGCCTCTCAATCATTCACAAGTTTCAACCTTAAGTTAAGAATCCATCGTTTTATTTTGGCTCCAATTGCAATTTTTTGAAATTCCCAGATACATTAAATACTTAGTCTTAGTCAATGTACAAAACAAGTAGCGGGCTTCTCGTTTTTATCTGAGTGGGAACCAAATGTTGTCGTTGACAGATTTTATCAGCTGTAAATTTACAGTAACTTGGAGCAAATAACATTTGTCTCATTAACCAACACCTGGATAAGACACACGTTCAACATGATCAAGCTTATCATAATCAATATTGTAAGCTTATCAAACCAATATCTCTAAAATGGGAACCTCCAGAATACTAAAGTTGTGGAACAGTTTGTCATGTCAGTCTGTGAACGCAGTGTTACCCTCAGGCTGTTACAGTGGAGAGACGTCAATTGTATAATAGTATAATAGTGGTCAAAAAGTCATATTATTTGTTTTAGTACTGTCAGATGAGACTGAGAACAACACAAGCAGCTGTCATCTATACATTAGCCTAATGTTACTTATGAATTATGATGTCTTTTTAAATATATATAATTTTGTATAATGAATAGTATGTTAATATAATGACATGCACGGTGAAGGAAGGATTGGGGTAGAAAAGAGCGATTTCAGCCAACCATTTTCTCTACTAAACATGGCAGGCGGCCAAAACAGAGACTGTGTGGCAGGGATATGAGTGGTTTAGCAGTCACAAAACCTCCACCATAATCCTCCTCTTCCCCCAGGGAGGCTGTTATTTATAGCCTTATATATTTTTAACCTACTTTTCTCCTAAATAAAAAGCCAAAAAGAAGAGAAAAGGGAATGCAGCTGCCTGGAGAAGTTTGTGTACAGAATTGCGGCACATTGAGTAAGAAACAGCTACAGAACTTGAATGCAGTGGTTACAACACAGCAAAGTTTGATTAAAACTTTGCTGCACTGATGCCAACTGAAGTCTGGCAGGGACAGACACACTGGAAAACCACACATGAATATTTTAAAACAAGCCAAACACTGCCACTAAGAAAATTCAACAAGCATGCCAGCACTGGCAAAGACTTAGACGTCTACAAGCATGACGAATAAACTCTTAGGTGCCTCCTAGTGCTTTTAGGCATGACTGTGTGGTAAAAATATTTGCAGAATGCATGTGAATGACAATTCTTTTTTCCACGGTCACACTCTTTTCTTTGTTGTGCACAAAATAACACCTCATGAAAAAGAACTTGGCAGTAGGTGGCTCGTATTAAGTTATAAAGACAACCATCCTGGGGTTGCCACTTTCTTATCACAAAGTAGAAAAAGAATGTAAACACAATCGGGTAGAGCTCATTCAGCTTATTGGTCTTCTTTTTAGTAGCTGGACAAATTTGTATTTTGTAATCTGTAATCAAATAATAAATAATCATAAACGTAAAGATAAAATCACTTCCAAAGCTGAAGACATCTGCACAGCAAGGCCACCAGAACGTCTCTACAGAGAAACATAAATCCAATCTTGAAATGAAAGCCACGCAGGAAGACTTGAGTTAGCATCAGTCTGCAATCACTGAACGCAAAGCAAGCCAATATAACCTCAAAGTTATGACCAGATCTATAGGGGTGCACACCTGTTTTTTGCGAAGCTTGCAGATCTGCTGCTCCACCATGGTGATCTCCCTATCCACGCGGTCCATGTTCTGGATCAGCTCCTCCTTAGAGAAGCGAGCCGGCACCAAATCCAAGTCAGGGTCCATATGGACCGGGCTCACAGGGGAGATTGGCTCCAGCTTCCCCATTGCACTTCCACGCTCCTACAGAAGCACCGCAGAGAGAAACGTGACATGGTTAGATGTAAAAGTCTTTTCAATTTCACACGCTTCAAGAGTCAACATTGATTAGGACAGCAGATCAGTGTAAGGTATCTGACATACAGTGGAGCATAAAGACCTTCTTGATATAGCTTGACCAACTCAGAGAAATTAAACTGCACATTTCCATGTCTTCTCTCTCCTGTTGAAAAGCACCCCTGCCTTCCTCTGATTGCAAGGTCTGTAGGTTACTCTACAAGAAATCATCCAAACAGAGTCTGTGTATCCTTTGGGAAGGTAACACACTGCAGTAATTAAGTCCTCTGGGTAATGAAAGCCAGTGTAGTGTCTCAGTGTCACTAGACCGCACTAATGAATATGAGGTCACAGCCTCCCTTGCCAGGATTATGCATAAGAGCACTGGCAGCTGGCAGCTGACTTAGTTTGAAATGTGAAATGCTCCGTTTTGAGGATGTAGGGGGAAAGTCTGAAGGGTAGTACAGCCTGTGTGTAGATCAAATTCAGGAGGTACTTATTAGGCATGTCCTCTGGCAGAAAAACGGTGTTAGTCAAACAATACACAGTGCGGCTCACTGAGCAGCATACTCATGAAAGAGTAGGGAGAAGAGTTTCATCAAACCATTGATCTTCCAAGTACAGCATTCCTAAGTCAGCATATACACTAAGTATACACTTATAATATGAACCCCTCTTCAGTACCGTGTTGGACTTCCCCATGTCTAAATAACAGCTACCACGCCTACTGGAACTGACAGGCTCACAGTGTAAAGCAGAGCATGCAGACACCAGTGCTTCACCCCACTTCCCACGGTTGACGGGAAAACACTACTTTTTAATGGATGTCATGCTTTAGTTCATCTCAAAAGCTGCTCAATGGAAGCTGATTGGTACCAGGGAATTGAGATTAGAGCTGCAACTAATGATTATTTTTGTTACGGATTCATCTCCCGGATATTATTCATTAATCACTTCATCGTTTGGTCAATAAAATGTCAGGAAATAGTACAAATAATAATAATAATATTGTCCATTACAATCTTCCAAGTTGACATATTCAAACTGCATACATACTGCAACATATTCAGTTTATCATCATAAGTCATCAGCAATAAGTGTCCATCTAAATGTAGGGAACATTTTCCAGAAAACTGGCAAAAGAAAATGACAATGTATGTTTCTATCCACCACACAATAATGGGCACATAAAGATCAGCTGACACCATTAACTTATCTGTCGATGCAACAAACTAATCGTTTAGCTCTGATTGAGATGAGCAGGTCATTAAATTAATTTCACTGGAATGTCCCTTGATTCATACATGGGGCAATTCTTGTGCTAATCTTGTTGCAAGTAAACCGTTTCTTCTTGGAGTTGACAATGAATTTAGTCAATTACATGCATGTGTTAAATGCTCCCCAGCCATTGCACCGGTACAGTTGTAACAATATGGTGTTACATGTTGCTTAAATCAGTCAAACACTGCAGTGTTTCATTTCAAACGGTTGTTTCTTAACTGAAAATGCCTTCAGTACTACAACATCCCATGCATTTTTTCCAAACTGATTGCTGTACACACACATATATTATTTAACTGTAACCTGGATTGTCAAGCCACTTGACATCTCCACGACAGTTTGATGAGGTGTCTTGTGTTCTGCTCCACATACACCCTTGAGTGTTCTGCCTTCAAAAAAGCCCATCACACATATTAATGCTTTTTTCAAAGTCTGGTAGAACATGCTTTAAGCCAGTTCTCAGTAATCTGTTCACATGCAAAGCAAGAGTGGAAATTGAGTTGCTGTTACATGCACCCGTTTATGTAACGACAACAACAACTCACGCAAATGGTAGGAGAGGGCCCACTTGTTCTGCAGGGGAGGGATCTATCTTTCCTGACTAGTGAGAGCGTGTGTGTGGTTCTTACTTTCTGCATGTATGTGAGCATTGCAGAGTTCTAGTCTCCGTAAATGATTGCGTGTGATCCAGCTTGGGTTTTGTTCTGCGTTATTTTTAAACATCTGAAATGAAGGTTATGTAAGTGGGCTAATCTGGACTAGGCAGGCTGCATTATAGCCCCGTAGCCCTGCTGTGATTGAAAATGTCAGTGCCAGAAGTTGAGGGGCTCTCATAGATGAAAAAGCCCAAGTTTGCCAAAGCCAGTTAGTCAACAACTCCACTACCCTCCTGATCTTTGCTACAGCTACGCATGCCAAAATTTTTTTTAGGGGACAAAATCATGGTGATGTAAAGCCAGATATCGTTACACAACATGTATGCATGGTCATCACAATCACAAGAGATTCAGGAGATTTTAGGAGGGGGGCTACACGTTACTACAGTTGTCTATTCGTGATGACATTTGCAAACTTTTTATTTTGCCACTTTGTTCTGCTGATAAGATCTCAAGGACAATAGTGTGTGCAAATGTTTAAAGAGTGCATTTAACCATGAGGGATTTGATGGTATGCAAAGACTATCAAGTCAAAAGTAGTTTGCCTTCTCCTAGCCTATTTAATTTCCCCTCTGGTCTTGTTCCCTAATCTGTCCTCTGTTCTTGTCAACAGTACAGCAGCACAACAATAGCAACTACACCTGTGACATAGTGTAAAAAGGTCACAGGGCAATAGCTAAGCCCTTGGCTCAGCACAACTTACACCTTATATGCCCTCGCCGACCCTGGTTTAATTTAGGACATTCCACTGCATGAGGTCTCTGGCTGTACATGCATCAGGGTTTTTTTTAATAACCTCTGGGTGTTGTAGTGTGTGTGTAAATGTGTTGTTTAGTGAGCGCCAGCCTGTGTGACAGAGTATTCAAACAGTTGAATAAAGCCGTAGACTTCCCGTTTTCATGCTAGAATGTGCACATTAGTCCATCTCGTTTGGACATCAAGAACAACACAACAGAAGCTGCACAAAGCTACGAAACTAATGTGACTGTTGTAAGATTTCCTTATATTTCAAAGATGAATGTAATTATAAAAAAGGGAAATAATTTAAACTAGATGGGGAAAAAACTGCAATACGAAATGTGGCGAGAGAAACTGGTCTCAGTCCAAAGAAGGTTGAGATTTAAAACTAAATGAAAATCTTTAAAATGCAAGCATACGTTGTGTGGGCGGCCTTGCTGTGAACTTGAAATGTCACCAACAACTTTTGCAGAAGTATGTTGCAGAGATCGTTTTTAATAGTTGGCCTGCAACTATTGATTTATGTTTAAGTAAGAGCAAGTGTAAATGAGAGAAATTAAGTGGGTCAGATGACCCTTTAAAAGTGTCTTTCAAATAATGACTGGTTTCTTGTAAAACAAAATTTAAGTATATATAATATTTTTCTATATCAGAGTTTATTTACCATTTGTTTACTAAATCTAAGTGGTAAAAATACCACGATTCCAAGTCCCCTGAGAAGAATGTTGCTCAAACCTTCTTAAACTGCGGCAATACACAGAGTTTGAGTGTTGTTTTGGTGGCACATGTCTTGTTAGTGCTGTTGGCTCTAAGATGAACACATGCTCAAAAACCAAAACACTACAGACTCCTTATTATCACTTTGTGGATGCAGACAGTGTTCTTCCAGGCATGTGTTGTCCCTGATCACTGAACATCTTGTGCCAATAGGGTCATCAGTCAAGATACAGAGCTGGTGGTATTATGACTAGAAATATGGAACGTTCGTTTGTTTCCCAGGCAAAGGGGCAAAGAACTTGGGAGAGGTGTTCAGGAGAAAATGTAGAGGCTTGCAAGTATAGGCCTGCGTGTAGCATTCAAACAGCAATGCTTTCTATCTACAGCAGTCAAAATATTTATGGAATGTAAAATATAACCAATTAATTTTAAGACAGCTGTCACAGGGTAATCCCTGTTTGTCACTGTTAGCAGATACTTCAATCTGCAGAGAAGTTCTGTAAACTCAGTGTACAGTGGAAATATTTTAAGTACCAATAAAGTCATGTTTAGTCCGTGATATTTAGAATATCACAGACATGCGTTCCCATTGTCACGAATGGATCTCCACCCTCAAGTTTCAGTTTCACTTTTTGCCTTCTTTCTATTTGTGTGCGCTTTCTATCTGCCTCTCTCTTTTTACATCTTCCGTCAGTTGAATGATTAAAACGTCACCATCATTAAATCAATTTCAATCCCTAGCAGAAACCAAAGCTGGACAAGAATCCGACCTGTTGGACAAATATTGTATATAATATAATATAGTATTGTAATGATAATTGAGAGTTTAAAACATCTGATAACTATATATCAGACATTCATTTTTAACACATAACATAATTACACATTTCCCCTTAACTTTGGTTAATTAAAAATTGTGACCAACATATGTACTGAAAACATTTTATCGCTGAAAAATAACATTGTCTAGAAAATAATTTGACGTGTGCTTGTGGCTCATGCTTTTACTTATCCAGAGAATATAACATTATTGCTGATGCCTATTTTCAATACACCTTGCCTACAAATATAATAAATATATTATTCACTACCCTGCCCAGTTAGTGTCAATTCAGCCGCCCCACACTAAACTCATTTATCTGCCTCTATTAGTCTCATGTTTTACCTGTAAAACCCACATTTTAATGCCTTTGTCCATCATATGTGATGTGAAAAAATGTCCAAACAGTCAGACAAAGCAAAAGTGTGCATAGTTGAGTTAAAAAATGCTAGCACACCACAGAGCATCTAGTAGTAGCAGGTAGTTTAGCTGACACAGTTACGGTCAACACCTTGCGCTGTCTGGCAAAGCACTTCCATCACAGTTAGTTTTGTGGTTCAGTCATTATGAGACCAGACTGGCTTTATAAAGTTTACAGCCTACCCTGCTGTTGCTCCTACACTGCTCTGTGTACAATGATGCACCAAAAAAAAGTGCAGTGATTCAACAGACAAAATGCAAGTCGACTTTGGGTCATCTCGGCTGATGACTCGAGTCATTGACTTTTAGGGGGAATCCCTAAAGGCCAATACCTTCTTATCTTATCTGTGTTAAGCTAATACTGACCGCGTCAGCCCAGCCTATTTATTGGTCTGGTTCTAGTTGGGCATGAGAGTCGGACCCATTCTGACAGATGTTTTGGTCTGAATTTGGCATTAGTCAGCTTCGTCACATGTGGATTTCCACAATGGTATAAATATCACTAATAGCACTGCGTACTTTCTGAGACAAGTTTGACTTGCATAGAAAATTTTGGTGAGCATCTGTGTAAAGAAGGGCACACCAAGTCTCTCATTCAGATCTGATCTTACTCCCTCCTACACAATGGTGTTCAGTAACAAAATGTTGCTTTTGTCCTTCTGATTCATTGTCCATGTGAGTCATGATACAAGCGTCAGCTTTGTATCATACTACTGGCCTACTCCCTCTTTTCTTGTTGGTCTTTCTCTTACGCCTCCCATTCCCTTTATCTGTGCCTCCTTACACTTGCCCTTTGCCTCATTTTCTGTTGCATCTCACTCGCTGTCCCCGCTATCATTTAGTGCCCTTGCTCCATGGAGTGATTGCATCTGACATGACTTATATAACAGGTTTACAGCCCTCACTACTCTGAGGGGAATTGATGGTATTCCTGAATATTTCCCTGCTAGCTTAAGAGTCAGTGTTTTTTCCCTGTACCCTCCGTTATTGGTGTATCTATTTACCATTCCTTGGCTGTCTGTCTCCCCTGACAGTTTGAAGCACTCTGTGTAATGTTAAGAACACCTCCCCAACAGCAGCTCTACACTGCAAGCAAGTCGTTTTGATGTGCAGTTCAACACAGTTTCATTCTCAGTCTTTTGAAATCTAGATCAGTTATATACAATAATTGTTGTTTAACAACTCCCTTAGTCTTCCCACTGCTGCTCATAGAGCTCCAGCTCCTAAAATGCAGAATCTTCTTCTGATGTGGTATGCTTAATAACACCCTTTGTAGCTCTGAAGGTGGCTGACAAGATTAATGAAAAAACCTAAAGATTTCATGAATATGGGACATTATTTTACCCTTCAAAGCACAGGAACTTTAGTTAGCTTGCAGTGCTGGACATTTCTGATTGGTTGACTATTCGCAGCATTTTATTTCAGCATTGTTTGTTTTTTTAAATCTTCAGCCGCAAAGCGGTTTATTTTTTGTTCATTGTCCACAATAAAGTTACAGAAGCAAGCATACGACAGATAGACCGTCAAAGTCCAGGCCTTACTGAGCAAATAATGATGCCTGTCCGTCTCTTTAAATGGCGTCTTTGTTGTTGTAGACCGCGGTGGAAGCGCAAACAACAATGGGCTGAAGGTACCTTTTAGCTCCCTGAAAAGTTGTCCCTGGGACTAAAAGTTTTGGGTACTTTGGATGGAAATTAAGCTTATTTGGCATTTGCTTGTTGACCATCTTGCTGTAACAGTTGCTCCCAACGGTCAATTTAAATATATATAAATTCTGTATTTTATATTGAATGCTGACCTTTGCCATATCCTCAGCCCCACCCAGAGGCATTGGTGGCCGGTGGGATGAAGGCCTCATCAGAGACTCTTGTCCCATCTCTAAACGAGGCCGTTTGATCTCTGCATACTCCATCTCTGATTGACTGCTGGCCTCTGGCAGGTAGATGTGCTCATAGCGGATATGCTGCTCTTGTCCTCTGCAACAGAAAAAATAAAAACAGCAGATTAGAGAAATGTCTGGAAAGCTACAGAAATATGTGGATGCACAGTAAGCCACAGGCAGCAGTTATATTAGGGCCTGTTCAGTTATGAGCGTCTAATTAACAGCTGAGGAAAGAAAATCAAAATCTAAGATTGTCGAAGTCCTTCAGTCTCTTTTCTCAATTGCAATGGCATTTCAAAGCCAGAGGATGAACCTGACATTGATGACTTCTATCAGTGTCTAGCAACACCAAATTCCGATTAACCTCAGCTGCACTGAATGCTAACACAGAAAGATAGCATGGTAAATATCAGCACGTTAAAACCCATTAGTTAACATGTGTGATAACATGCAAACTGTAGACCGAAGTTAGCATGGAAGGACGGTATATTGGCATTCAGCTAAAAGCCCGGCAGAGCTCAGGCACAGCTGAGGTAATTGAGGAAAGTTGAGCCAAATGTGATAATGTAGGAGGGAGGGACTAGTCCCAAGGAAGAACTAATGGGAAATAAGTCCTAACTACAAGTCTGACAGTTTGATTATCATGATCATTCACCTGAAATACCAGACCAGAGCTCAATAGTAGAGGACACATTTACAAAGCATAGTCAAGTAAAAGCTGGATGAAACACAATTAGACATAAATCAATCAAATGGACAAAATAAACAATTAAATGATGTGTCATGTCAAACAGATATCCCAGGTTAAATAATCTGAGACGTCAAGACATCAGTAACACTGAAACAACATTGCTGGTTTGGTTTAAACACGGTGGCCTTATAAAATCCCATTTATACGGGCTACATTTAACCACACAAAGACACATTTATACAAAAGCACAAAATGACAGTTGCAAGCTTAGATCAGATAGACTTAAATCGTTACTGTTGTGTTCAAGGCTAACACAAATGCCAGCTGGCTACATTTGGTTCAAACAGAATCATCATAAAGTAATCACTGAAGACCACTTTTCTGCAAAATGGGAACATGCAATGAGCCACTCGGTAGTGGAAAGTGGAAAGAAAGGGAGGCAAGAAAATTGGAAATGGTGACTCACTGTAACATTACCATCTAATGGTGTTAAATATAGCAGCATGTGGTAGAGCGGCTCTTGTGTGGGGTTTTGCAGGCATTGCTAGGCAGTCAATGGCCATACATACAAAGCCAAAAAAGTGCTTTGTTTAGACTTAGTAAGAGCTATGGCACTCCCTATACTGTACCCCCAAACTAGAACTGATCTGTATGGCCGGGAATGCTAACAATGACACCAGAGGAGGGGAAAGCGCCATACTGTAATGTAATCTGGTCGAGATCTGCAGTGTGTGTGGTGCTAGTATAAACCACATTCTGCACGTGTCCATTCCATCATTGAGAGAGTGTGAGAGTGTGTGTTTGTGTGTGTGTCTCTGTGGTGAGTGTAAAACGCACAAGTGAAACAGATTTTTGGTGTGTTGTAGTCAAATGACATGGCTTCCAAATGTTAGCTGCACTAGCTACTGAGAGCTGGGAACTTTTATTAGCCCGCTTTAAAATGGCTCTCTGTTCTTTCTGAAGGGAATGGTTTTCTCAAGTCTGCTCTGGAGGCCAATGCCAGAATGTCAGTGACTTTGCTGCCACTGTCAAAATGGAAGTGGCTTCTGAAGAGAAGAGGGAAAACACAACCATAATTGCTGGTCCAGGCCCATAATGGTCTAGTGTGTGGTTTCTCTGTGTGCCAAAGAGCATGGAGCCTGCCTATGTCTCATTGGGTGCTGGTGGGGTGGTGTAACGATCGAGACTTGCCTCGGACTAGACAAGAGATTAATACAGGAGAAATATGTCATGTAACTTATGTAATATTCAGGGCTAAATCTGTGTGTTAAAACTGTGCCATGGGGTGCTGGGGAAAAACATGTATTAGGGATGTTTATCTGTGTGATTTCCTAAATAGTGCGTCGAAAAATAGGGGGCCAAAATTAATAACCACATGGTTTGTGACCACCCCCCGGAACATATTTTTCTCACTCATTCAGTCGCACACTTCCTCATCTCCATAGAGGGTTGGCACTTACATAATCACATCATCAAGCTCTAGACCAACCCCCCTTGTCTTCCCCCCTCTGTCCCTCTTTCTTTCTCCCTCTCCCTCTTGTGAGCGTGCAGAATAATCTGATCCCTGGGGATTTGTCTGGAGAATGAGAGCGGCGGCAGGGGGGAGGGGGGGGGGGGGGGATGGAGAAATGGGGGCAACAAAACAACACCCCACAACAGCTCCATTACTTTCTTACTGGTTCGAGACACATTATGACCACAACAGAGATCATGTGTGCTGATAGCAGCCAGTTATTGTTTAAGCCATGCGGCATTTGT
Organism: Nannoperca obscura; assembly: GCA_036024295.1. Classification (NCBI taxonomy): domain Eukaryota; kingdom Metazoa; phylum Chordata; class Actinopteri; order Centrarchiformes; family Percichthyidae; genus Nannoperca; species Nannoperca obscura. The sequence goes on from JAVQJL010066278.1 coordinate 30,172, forward strand.
GGGGCTGCCAATCTCTACGTCCCTCCCCAGAGGAGCAGCTCAACAGCTGTGTGCGGCACAGGGACAACTAGCAAAGAGAGGAGACAGGCTAACTGCACCACAGCTGGGATGAATGAAAGTGAGAAAGTGCACAGAAGAGGAGGGACAATGGGTGGAGTCCAAAAATTCAAGCCCTCAACTTTTCAGTTTATACTGCTGTACCAAAAACGAATTACTCAATGGCCAAAACAACAGGAGGGATATTGTTAATGCTTAATGCTGGATAATGAATAAATGTAAGCTATTTTCTGGAAGGTTAACTGTGGGATCCACAAGGCATTGTAAAGTATGGGTAGGCCTGGGAAAAGCAATTGCTTTTCTTAGATGCATCATAGTTCACTTTTGAGTATTTCAGCATTGATGCTCTAAATTCCTTATCAGGATTCAAATTGTTTCCTTTTAAAATAATTAGTTAGTCTCAATTAGTAGTTGTTTGTATAATCTTTCTATGTTTACTATGTCAGTAAACACACTACAGAATAAAACCATGTAAATAAATAGTAATAAATACATTAATTCATTTAAAAGCGTTCGTAAAGTAGTCATAGTAATAATAATAACTACAGTACAGACAATAATCACAGCTATTGTACAAACTCTTTTTGCATTACTGCACCGGATGTGTTTGCACTCTACTCTCTGTTCTGACCAGAAAAGAAACCCTATTAAGTGGTTTCTCTGTCTGGTTATGCTCGCTATAAAATGTATTCTCTCCCTTTCTCAAGTAGCCTGGGTGATCACAGACAGATGGGAAGAGGCGGAGTGACTGAGAGTAAAGAGGAGGATGGAATAGACAGCTAGCACAGTGGATCATTATACTGTTGTGGTTTTCTGACCTGTAATTAGGGTAAATTTGGAGCATTAACTAAATAGCACATCTTCATCTTGTTTCGAGTCCAAGACAATGAAAGGAAAACATACTGAGAAAGAGATAATGCCATCCTAAAAGGAAAGCACAGTTTCTGAGGCCATGTTAGTGCTTACATTCTCAGTCAGAATGTGAACAACCCTGACCCAGCTACAAATGGAGACATGGTGTGCAGAATTACTGAGACTTATGAAAAGACGAGCACACATCTGAGGGGAGAATAGATTGAAGGATTGCCAAGGCCAGAATTACACTATTCAGACTCTGAATGAGAACGTAGAATGGAGGGATTCAGACTGGATTTTAAGCTCTCTAAAGGAATGCTGAAGGCCTGATACATTCAACTGAAAGACTCCCCACCCACAGACACCTGCCAGCAAGACAAGCAGTTTATTTCACAGCGTCCACAAAGAAACGTGGGCTAACTGCTAGACTCCCCTTTTAATATGATGGTTATTTTCGATCTACTTTAAAACTAGCTCACTTGAGAAGCTGCACACGGCATCCGCCGTGCTGAAACAGGCATCATGAGAGTCCCTGCCAAAGAACCAGTGACTGAATGAAGGGTGTCAGTAAAGGCAGGAGCCGGTGGGTAGCAGTTGAGCAGTGTGGTATTTATTTCAGTCTCAGCCCGTGACCCAGTGTTCCCACATTGTGGGCTGGGCTATGCTAACCACCACTACCAACACACAGCTCTGCGCTTTACATTGAAATTAATCCCAATTGATTGATACTTGAAGACGCAGCCACAACATGCAACGGCCGCACACTGCTGGGGTCATTCTACCATCTGCTGCTATAACTCTATTGTGCTCCAGAGGCTAAAAAGGTATACAGATGATTTGACATATTCTGAAAGACAGCCCCCCCCCCCCCACACACACACACACACAAACGTACTTTACACATAGCAATTATAATAAAGTTGATTTCTTGAAAATTACATTTTGCATTTCTTCCATGTTTTAACTGGGGAGAAAAAAATATTCTTGGACTTATCCTCTGTGCATCATGCAAAATTCAAGGCATGTACATAAATTATTCATAAGACTCATCCTCAAAAAGCATGGCTATATAAATAATAAACAACTTTGGTAGGTACAAGGCCTGGGCCTACAGGGTGAAAGTTCTATACATACAATTCTCATCATGACTTGTCATTGGTCTATTGAGGATGGCCAAACTCTACAAGCTCCATTGCCCTGCAGAGCCGTTTAACACAACATTACAGAGGAACGGCTTGCGGATGCCAATTAAGGATTACAGTGGGGGAGGGTTAACAGGCAGAGGCTTTAGTAGAATAATACTGCGTAAAAATGCAGCCTGCATGACTGTTCCATTGAACATGCTTTGTCCCTCCATCATCAAGACTCAACAAGGACAAATACATTAAAAGGGGCAACACTACCTTTTTCATGTGACTGGTTTCTAATTCTTACAATTACTGACAGTGAACAAAAAACGCATTAAACTAAAAATACCAAAATGTCATCAGCAGAGGATGTTGAACTGAAAAGATAACTATATCTTTTTATATTATATACATTATTCAAATAAAGGTATACCTATTATATTAGGGTTTTCATGGAGTTCATTTTGTGCAACTAATTGCTTCTTTTTGTTTTACATACCCTGCTGCTGTATTTGCACTGTATATAATATATCAACTTGATTCATATATTAACAGTGTTACAAAGTGCTTAACAAAAAGAAAACTAAGCACAACTAAAAGATACAACAAACAGCACCCAGTAAAGAAGGTAATGTATAAACAACGATGTAATGAAATTTTAGGCGATGACAATATGTTGCTCATGAGATAATGGACCTTATGGGAGCACAGTGCACCTACCTCTCATTCCCAGGCTGAAACTCTGAAAGTAAGGAGGGCCGGCGGCGATGGGGCTGGGCCAGGTGGGAGCAGTAGTCCCTGGCATGATGAGAGTGGTAGTCAACCAGTCCCACTTCCTGGAACACAATCAACAACTGGTCAGAGTGGAACAACATACCCCGAATGTATCCCTTCTCTGTGAGAATGATGCATAGACCCCCAAAATATTAAAAACATTTGAATATTCCCATTCCCTTCCCTGCTCCTTCTATATTCTAAGTTCTTGTTTCACAAAAGTGGGGCAACCCATGCAGCTACTGTAAACTTGCGCCTCTGCCAATCAAAGACTTTGGGACACAGTCCATCAACCCTCATCTCCTCCTGAATGTGATGATAAGAGGGAGTGGTAGGATTAACTACAGGTGCAGCTGTGGGGATCCTGGGGGGTGAGGCTTGGATTTATCCGCCATGGAGGAACAAAAAACTGGTCACAGAATAAACTTCTATATCAGCTAGAGGCCTCTTCTTTGAAGCACAGACAGCTTTGTCCCCGAAACGTAGAAGAACATAGCATTGATAATTAGGAGATGTGGGCGGAAATAATGGAGGATGCCTTGAAGCTTAATGTGACTCAACGCTGACAACATGAACTTTCAACTTAAACATCTAATGAGGGAACGGTTCTGTGTGCACAACACTGTAACCTGGGAATGTTTCTGTTGGAAAAACACCAGTGCCCCTGGGGTCAGGCCCTCTTCAGTAAATCAGAGTAATGCCCTGTTTACTAAATATCCACCAAGCAGGAAGGGCCCGAGCTACAACTTTTGTTAAATATCTAAATAATGTTTTTTTAAAAGTTGAGACATCACAGGTGGTGTTATTTGTTATTGTGTGGCAGGCCCCTTACCGTGTGTGCCCTTTGCAGCTGCAGTGGCAGGGTGGCAGGGTTTGGCAGGTGCCGTGTGTCCACAGTCCTCCGGCCCGGCGGCACAGACTGGGGATGAGAGGACATGGTGGCACAGCCGCTTCCTCTACAAGCAGGAAGTAGGTGTGGCTCCAGAGCAGATTGCGTGCATTATTGGCTGTTTCTCATAGCCAGCAACCTGTAAAGAAAAAGAAAAAACATGAGCCATGAGACCTCTTTTGTACTTCACCTTCATACCTGTAAAGAACAATGCATAAAGGGGCAGCAGTGGCACAGGAGGTAGGGCAGGTTGTCCATCAATTGTAGGGTAACCCCCAGTTTCTTCGATTTGGAGGTTGCTTTGGATAAAAGCGTCTGCTAAATGCCAAAATGTAATGTAATAAAACATTATGCAATATGCGTACTATAATATAATACTGTTGCTCGAAAACAACTTGATGTGTTCTGGCTAGCACCTCTATAGTAGCTAGAGATGAAAGTGCGTGTCTCTGTCTCCTCCGGATATCAGAATGTCATCACCTCCCTACCACAGATGCTCACTCCTCCATTGCTCCTAGAAAAGGAGTGAGATTTCCTGCACCTGCTAGATTGAATCCCTCCTTCGCTGCCAACTGAATGGCCCACTGTCCTCGCACTGAGGACCCACAAACAGAGACCAGCCAAGTCAAGCGGCTAGCTCGTAAACCGAAAATACTTAGAGTTTAATGGGGCTTCAGAGGCAACGTAAATAACGCAATGACAGAGATGTAGGTCTTGAGAGTCAGGCACCAGGTTTTAACTCCAGATGACGTTATGCAAACTTGAGTGGCCTCATCTACAAAGAGTGTGTCATATTGACCAAGAATGATAATACAAGTATAAACAGGCACGAACTAAGCTGTAGCATACACCCACATACCACCTCTGTAAATACTAAAAAGGTAACAGATGTTTATTCTAGGTAAAGAGGAAAAATAGAGAGGCAAAAGGAACGGGCCATAATCCTATTACAGTGACTATGCAGATTACAGCACACACTGACAGAACTTAACTGTATTGTTAAAATTGGAGACAATGCTGAAGAGGAACATAGTGTATCACTGGGAAAAGATTTGAAGTGATTTTATAATCAACAAAAGACCTGGTCAGCTTGTTACTACACCATCCTGAGACACTCTTAAAAGCCTATGATAGTAGGAGTGGGTAGACTAGTACTCGTGACATGTGTGAATGTTTCAGCACTGTGCGAGGTGCACAACAAGAGGAACAGTGGCAGAAATATGGGCTCTCAACGTGGCACTGATCAAAATCTTGACGAGATGCTAAAGGTGCTCTGCAATTTCGTTAAGTGAATGAGAAATAATAATAATAATAATAATAATAATAAGTGAAAGCTCAATTATTTAATAAATTAATCATTTATAGGATGTTCCCTGAAAACTGATTTGGTGACAACCTAAATAAGATTTGCTTAATTTATGTGATTATAACACAATCCAAATAAAACACTTGTCTTAGATGCTATGTAAGACTTATTCATATATTATACAAAATTAATAGATCACATTTAGTGACCTTGAATTAATAATACCACCTCTCAGTCCAGTTGTGCAATCTTGTTTGTGGTGACAGACGACACAATGAGCAATGTTATTGGCGGGAAACACAATTCCGTTTTTAATAATAATTTTAAGCCTGAATATAACGATTGTAATTGAAAACTAAAATTAAAATGTCACTTGGTTAAACTTATAGCCAATGGTCACCATACTTCCCCTTGAAAGTCCCAACCAGCACAGGGTTTGAGAAACTCTGCAACCAGTAGCACTTTTTATAGCACCATGAATCTGAAACCAAATACCACAAAGCGCCTACATCGCTGGCGAAGTATTATCTATAGTAGAGTGCCCGTGTGCCAGTCTCCATTGTCTGACTCTAGTTTTGACTTTTTTTCCTGTACAAAGAGGGGCACTATGTACCCTTCCTTCTTGCTGGACTGTCACAAACACAAAGTGTCACTTGATTTCAGTTATGCAAAGGGCTCTATTATGAAAGGCTGAACATGGCTCTGGCTTTAAGGAACAGAGGAGCTCTGTAAACGTCGACTCAGAGAGGCCACGAGATAGGAAAACACTGCTGAAATTCTCACACCAACTGGAGACTTTGCCTTTGTGTCAAGTAGTCTGTGGCTTCAAATTTGTTCAAGACACTCATCTTTTAGTCCGACAGACCTGGATAAACAGACCACACAAAGGGTAGGGCTAAAGTCCTTGATTAGACCTCACTGCTGGCAAAATACTAGATGAGAAAAACTCATGATGTTGACGTAGCATGCAAATAAGCACAACAAAAGGGCAGAAAAAGAGGGCAGCATGACAAAGAGAGGGTGAGATAAGCCATCCTCCTTGGAAGCCTTCCTTTGATGACTGTCCAGTCCAGAGAGATTCCCCTGAGAAGGACGAAAACAAGTCTGAGGCAGTCACAAGATCTGCAGAGGACAAAAAACCTGAATCAAGATGAGAGGGCCAACACAATGAGAGCGCTTTGACATAAACTCTGAGGCGAATGGGGCCTTCCAGACGAAAGGCTAAACACATGCACTGGCACTGCTACAGACACCCACAGGCAAGTCAATGGCTCACTGCCAACTCTGCGAATGAACTCAGTCACCTCACTCTCTCACTCTAGCGTGCTTTCCTTCTACCCTCTCTTTTGCTTTCGTCTTCTTTACAGAGTAGAGTGGGCCTCAGCCTTCGGCTATTGCAAGCCAATATTTCATCCTCTTACTCCCCACCCTCTCCCTCTCCATTTTAGGAATGGCTGTGGAAATACTAGCACAGAGCACACAGACCGCTTCCAGCCTGCCAAGGAGAGCAGGAGGCTGACTTCAAACAACAGTATAATTCTACTGACAAACACTTAATCAAATCTCTGTCTAGTCTGACTTGGTAGCTTGACAGTCAAGCTCTTAAATATAGCACAAGGGATTCAACAGCTTGTAACATATTTGATAAGAGCCTTGATAACATGGCTTGGACCTCGATTGAACCACGGGTGTGATCAGCCCATCGCCGCAATAACGTACTGTTAATTATATGCCGACAAAAATATTATGCCAGTATTTTTCCACAGAAAAAACACACAAGGCCATTGAGCTGTCAGCAAGGACGTCTGCAACTATCATAACAGCCAAAAGAGATGATGGCTCCATACAAACGCATGGAGCTGTTGTGAAAAGGCAGACAAGAGAACTGTAATGGGCATACGGCTTGGTCTGGGAACAACATCAGAAGTCTATAAAGCATTGCCCTAGAGAGCGGAGCTCAGGGGAGGGGGGCTGCTAGGACTCTCAGCCTAGGAATGTGGCACCCTGTCAGGTCCCATAAGGATTTATCTCTCCGGAGCCTCATTACCGAAGGGCCCCGGAAAAGGAGGCTCTCTCTTGCTTGTCCTTTCACTCGCTCAACCTCAACCTTAATGCTAAGCAACTTACATACACTATACATGAATGCAAACACTTTCTTTCGGAATGATTTTCAAATGACTTATCTTTGGACAGAATGGGTGGTCCAGATCACGTTATGAGACATATACAGAACAGTAATGGGACCCTAACATTTTGTGGGAAAATTGCACTGACTTTGTGTTTCTAAAGAGAAACGGGTGAGCTTCTCCACCAACATTCAGTCAGTCAATCAAAGAACTTCTAAATTGGCGTCAACACTCATTTGCAGATTGCTCTATAGCCACCCTTAATCTCCCTCCCCACCCACCCACCCACCCAAATTTCAATGAATCCACTGAGGCTTCAGTATTCTGACCCTGAGTGTTTGCAGGTCATGTTAGGTTGCAGAAACAAGGTCAATCTGTGTGGTAAGTTCACAGTTACTCAAGACAGACACAGCGAAAACACTTTTCAAAGTGACCTCACCCAGTTTTTGTTTTAGCAAAACAAACAATGGAGTTCACTATAACACTGAGATTACCAATGCAAAGCTCTTACTGAGTTCCTGACTGCTTTAATTAATTAATTAATAATTAATTAATGGTCTACGGTTCTTGCCCTACATGTGGAGAATTGCATAGCAAAAGTTAAAATTATCAAAACGCAGCGAGGTAAAGATGAGGAAGTTGCAGTACAACAGCCAGCAGAAAAAATGGGATGGTTATAGCAAACTAGAGCTGCAACTAACGATTACTTTTGTTATCAATTAATCTGCCGATTCATTCCCATTTATGTTGCTGAAACCAGCAAATGTTTGGCATTTTTGTTTGAAAAATGACAGAAATGATGAATCGATTATCGAAGAAGCTGGCGATTAATCTTGTTTTGATCGATTAATCAAGTAATCGATGCAGCTCTATAGCAAACACCTTTAAATTATCAGTTGGACAAAAGACGGAAAAATACTTAAATCTGCCAAACTCTAGTACATCTCTTACACTGCCAGCAAGCAGTAACATACATACCAGACAATGCTGTGAGACATTAAAAAAGGGGAAGACAACCGAACATTAAAGTAGTTGATAGTGGGTACACGTTTAACCTCAAACAAAGCAGACAGGATGAACAGAAATGCACACCTATCAGAGGAATGTCAAAAATATTTAAATCCAAACTAACAAGGTCACCATTACTGAGCAAATAGGTAAGCAAGAAAATGAGTTGCTAACAGGGAAACAAACATGAGGTGACAGAAAGAGGCTATAAAAGGCAGCATGTGATATAATTACTGCCTGTGCGCAAGCCTGATAATATATTGCAGCTCCTGGCAGGCAGGTGGCTGGTGTGCATTGCTAGCAACAACAGTGAAAGAACACCCCGATACCCCGAGCTGATGTTGCCGTACAGCTGCTCAACTTTCAGACAGGAAATCAGCGGTCACGACACACAGTCAGCAACTGAAGACACTGTGAGAAAAGTGTTAACACCCAGTCAACTTTGGTACAGCTATAATTTGTCTGACAGGAAGAGCTACAATCATCTCCCTAAACCACAGCCTGTCACACGTTTCATTCCGAGTCCCATTCAACGGCACACTTCACCATCATGTTAGCGGCAGTATGATTAGCACCAAAGAAAACACCTGCAGCCGCAAGTACGGGTGAAAAAAACAATACAAGTAATTGTGAAACTGAAAATGGAAGTAGCATTGAGATATAAAGAATGTTAAAATGGATGGATTTCCTTTAGCATTAATGTCGTCGGAAACAGTGCGGGTAAACTGTCACTTTTACTGTCACTTTTATCAAATGTATTCTACATTTCCAAACATAACTCATATATATATATATATATATATATATATATATATATATATATATATAAAAAATCACTAATAAAAATAATTATTTTTCTTCAAGATATACACAGTGTCTGAAC
>JAVQJL010066299.1:0-66625 GCA_036024295.1 Nannoperca obscura
GATTATAATTACTGCTTTTTTTGTTGTTGTTGTCCCTTTCTCTGTACAGCACTTTGAATTGCATCTGTGTATGAAAGGTGCTATATAAATAAACTTGCCTTGCCTTGCCTTGCCTTACAACAGCATCATATTTTTATTATACATATGAATACAAATATTTAATTGGATCTTTAATTTAATTTAATTTAATTTAAAATCAACCTACATTGCCTTATGACTTTACTGACTTTCCCATTCAGATACTTGCTTGTATTCGAGCCATAATCAATATAAAAAACGTATTCAAATCTCTATCTAATCAGAAAGCTATTAATCATTTTGTAGACGAGTCAAACTCTCATAATGAAAATGTAATAAAAACATAGCCTTTGCCAAAGACACAAGGTTTCAGATTAGCATATCTGACAACAATTTGTGAGCTGTGATACTCGGCCTGCTTCCACATGTCTTGGATGGAGAAATAAGCACGAACTGTAGGCGATTCTAGCAGATGGATGGGAGTCGTGCTCTGTCATGTACTGAGTCTTTGCTGTTAGATGTTGGCGATCTGCATGCTGGAGACACTTCACAGACGCAGCAGTGCCCTCTCATGCGTGTTGTTCCAACAGCATTGTCTTCTGTGAGACAAACTTAGACCTCATTTATGTGTGTGTTTTCCATCGCTTTTATCTTGAGTGATCCAATCAGTCTTCTCTCTCTCTCTCTCTTTCCTCTCCACCCGATCTGCCTCTCCATCCAAAACCCTTCTCTCGTTTGCATGTGTGCATATGAGCCCATTACGGGAATGGAAAAGCCACAAATAGTGCATTCAAAATGAGGCAGAGATTTAATGAATTTCTGTGTTGTTTTATGGCTTTAAGAGGACTTCATGGAGTGATGGGTTTCATATGGGACTTGAGAGCCACCGCAGAAAACTGAAAAACCTCAGCTTTCCATCGCACAATGGTTCTGATTGTCACGGCTTTGTCACCATGACGTGGACTGGAATGAGTTATTAATGAATTAAGTCTTAAGTTCTTCTTCAGTTCCTTGATGACGTTAAAATGAGAACATTTGTTGCTGTTGTCTTGCAGCAGAACAGGCAGTAGTTCTTTTTAAAGAGATGAACACTGCTCGCATTAATCAGTTGCACAGACAAAATAATATCCTAGAAACAAAATGACTAGTCTCCATATATTTGATTTATGAAAAGATCATTTGTGCGTTTCTATTTGAGGAAAAACACCAGTCCACAAGCTCCATCATCAATGAAAGCTTGTCAATTGGCTGACCTACAGGCTTGACACCAAAGGCCGAGCCTGATCGGATTGCTATTAAAATATGGTATAAATCCTTTAAGGGCAGCAGCACAAGGGCAAGGAGAAATTACATTAGTCCATAAAAAGATTTTTTTAAATAAGAAAATGAAATGTTGACAACAGGTGAAAATAAGAGGGAATCATGCTCATCTTTAGGGTCTTTTTTTGATATGTTTCTTTTCAACTGAATACCAAGTTAGTTGGATCAATTTTGTTAGATCAGAAAAGTGCTGATCTTCCAAAATAAAAGGCACAAAATCTTCTTAATTCCTTTACTTGTCCACCTCCCATATTTTTCTTTCTATTAATCCAGGTCTGACTTATAGGATATCTATTTTTAGAAATCTGTTTAGAATTTCATTTACAAAATATGGAGAATGGACATTTTATTTTGACATCAGCATTTACAAAGCACCCTATGACCCCTTTCATTTTTCTGAGTGACTAAAACATTAAAATAAACATGAATACACACTTTCAAGGGCGTTTTTAGATAACTGCAGTCTGTTGTCACGTAAGTAATTTTTACCTTCTTCGCGATCCATTAAATTGAAATAAAATGAAAGACATATTTAGAGACACTGATCAGACATGACCCCCACAATATTGAAATTGACATGACCTCCACAATTGTAAATTGAACAGAAACTGTTGGTTGATGATTTAACTAATGTGCTTTGTTTATGAATATAAATGAATCCTGATTCATTCTTAATACTTAATAATTTATTTTCTCTTCACTATGAGCCGTTAAGGTTCATTATATTCTAGATCGGGTACTGTGATGTGAGACTGTGCTGTGCTTTGTTTCACCTTAAAATCATCCTTGCAGTGGGTTCATGCGTGTTTTATTTCAGCATTTTGTAGCAGGTCAGATTCAACTACTTACCATGTCAGTCTGGATTTTTGACATGCAGTTGAAATGGACTCTAATGCGCATGGAGCAACGTTTTCCAGTGCGAGGGTGATTTTCCCGACACCTCATTCTGTGTCCAGCCCCGAGGCCATAAGTGAGAGAGGCTGAACGCGACTGATTGGTGTAACAGACCAGGAAGTGGTCTCTGTAGTTTCGAGTTGTATTGTGTTTTAATGGTGGTGGGTTTTGGCTGGAGTTGGATCGAGTTGGTGTTATAAGGTTTGACAAGTCCCACACTCACACCCCATATGGTGGGAATTATAATAATTTGAGGTGCATTGTGGTGCATTTTGGGGCGCCTGTAAAATCTTAGGGAGGTTTCAGTCGTGCCGTTTTCGTTCCGGACTGCAGTTAGCTAGTGGGGAAAATACTGTGTGAAGAAATAATGGTTTTGTTTCATTTGGCCAAATTCGAAATGTTTCAGATACTTGGTAGTCATGCTCAGTTGTGCTGCCATTTTCAGTAAAGAATAACATGAGGTTGAAAACAGATGGGAGTTTCCAGTGGAAACACAATGATTTTAGCCCTGGAAATTAAAAGGACAATTGTTTTCTCACACGTAGTCAACAATTACATGGTTTGAATGGATTTACATCTACAAAAAAACTCTTCAGACCGAGTCTGATAACTGTAATAAATGACCAAGAAAACCGTTGTTTAAAAACCTGCCGTTTAAAAACCTGCTATTTAATCTCAGGCTAATAGCAGTAGGACTGAGAATCAAACCTCAATAGCTTTGGTGAGCCTAGCATCAAGTAGTCTATCAAAAAGTGAAAGGTATCAAATGCTTTGTCAGATTATGTTGATGACTTCTTCTTTGATATACTTCCAGATTTACACAGTAATTAGACACAGCTTTTTATTTAGGTTAAGTTCTTGTACGGCTAGTCTTCAGCCATGCTAGCGGCTCTGTGAGACTGTACTCAGGCACATCGATGCTTTAAGCCAAATGCTAATGTCAGCATGCTAGCAATGACAATGCTAACATGCTGATGTTCAACAGGTATAATGTTTAGATCTTTAATCATAGACTGTATATAAAGATGGGTGACATGACAGCTCCCCAAAGTGAAGCCAAAACATATTGATCGCCCCCCTAGTGGCTGCAGTATAGGTCATATATCCCGCCCACTCCATGTTAGATGATGACATGCTGAGCTGACATTGAGTACACATCAAATATTTTTAATTCATTATTTGATGCTATAAGAAGGGGGTGAGACGTCATGATTTACAACTGTGAGTGTGTTTGCAATTGGTTCAGGCGCATAGGCAGGATCTTGATCTCCTGTATCCAGGATATTTGGGCTTCATTGTTGTACAGTAGGAGGAAGTGGAGATGCACCATCCATCTTTATATACAGCCTATGTGTTTACCATCTTTTTTCCCCCTGAGTTAGCATGCTAACATTTGCTAATTAGCAATAAACACACCCCAAGTGTACCAAATTTCATGGCAGTCGATCCAGCAGTTGTTGACTGCTTATTTTGTTAAAAAGGAAAAAGGAATTGGTATTAAACATGTGCCAAATGCTGAAGCCATTACTGAACTCCCCAGCAAAGCATCACCAACATCCGGTTAAGACTCTTAATTATGACTGGACAGGCAGTCACTAATTAGCAACTGACCAACAAAAAGTATTTGATTTCTTTATAGAAAAGCCCACACATGCACACACATGTGCATGATTTTACCCCCTACCCACCCACCTACTTTCTTACACACACACACACACACACACACACACACACGTATTCAAACTCCTTGCAATGGTATCCTGCTGTAAACCACCAAAGATGAAAATGTAAAACACTGTAATCTCTGTGGAAGTATAGCACTTCGGCTAACCTCCCGTTGAGAAAACCTTCCTCTTCCTACGTTACTGCATCATTATTCATAGGGAAAAATAATAATTTGATGGCAATGTGTTTAAAATCTGTGGGTGGCAACAGTCTTCCTGCCAGGCATGTGGTTTCCAAGGGGGTCAAACCATCTACTTCCTCTCTCTGCCTATGGAGAGAGGTGACGGGTGTCTGCAAAAGTGCCGGAAATTCACCTCCATGCTGACAATTGCATCAAGTGTTTAGTGTTTATATGTGTGTTCAATATTACTTTATTACTTTCACTGGCTGTTGTGAAATATACTTTATAATGTCAGTCTCACGCCCATCCTCAGGCTGTGTTTGGTTTCACACACGTTAATTTGTGTTTCTATCCAACTTTGGTGCGCATGACATTTTGAGGCCTCATTTCTCGCTCAGGTTTCTTTTTAGACAAAGAACATGCAGACAGCGTGGCGGCATTCGTCCTTAGTATCCCACAGACAATTATGACTCCTCATGTGTGTACAGGGTCTTTGGCAGTATCCCATCGACACTGTCATTGGTATGTTGATGTGCTCTCATGGTGAACTTTTATACTTTGTCACTGTAGTGCACCCAGGTTATACTTAGTTTGACATTTTGCAAAATATACTTACTCGCTACTATGTATTTTTCAATTAAATGAGAAGATGGATACACCTTTAATTTCTGTCCTTTGAATATGAAGCTACCATCAGCAGCTAGTTAACTTAGCTTAGCGTACAAACTGGAAACAGCTAATCTGGCTTCGTCCAAAAGTAACAGATGTTCACAAATTAACACGTTATATCATGTTGGTGTAATCTGTATAACAAAAGTGTAAAAATGACAACGTTTCAGTTTTGCCAGGGGTTAAGTTTATGCTATGCTAAGCTAACTGGCTGCTACCTGTAGCCTTATACTTAACAGACAGATATGAGAGTGTTATTGATTCTTTCTCATGCATATTCTTGCATAGACAGACAGAGACTGGTAACTTCTCATCTAACTCCCGGCAAGAAAACAAATAAGCATATTTCCCCAAATGTCAAGCTATTCATTTAAACTGCTCTATTTTCTACTTGTTGAACAAACAGGATTTCTTTTGTTGTTTTCTGGTCAGAGGAAAATAGCAGCATATGTTTCATCCAGGCATGAAGGTGTAAATCGAGGTTCCCACACTCATCCTGTCAGCCTGATGGGCTGTGCGTGGCCCCAAGGCTCCTTCTGTCACCCTCTGAGCATGGCAGCACTGCTGAGAAATGTTTTCACTCAGTTTGTTGCTTGCTCTCCTTCTCATTTTTACAGCCTTGATGTTCCACTGCCTTATTAATTGTGTCTCAGCTATGAACGTGTTTGGACGTGGAGACGCCTGCCAGAACAGAAGCCTCCTTCAGCAAGTCAGTGTGTAGCGTAGATAGTCCAGTAAATTAATATTATAACCCATGGAATTAAAGACCTGGTTTTGTTTTTGAAAACGACATGATAATTGGATTTTCAGGATCCTTTTTGTCTACAATCAACTCTACTTTTTGTGCAGAATTCCTTTTGTTAGGGAACTACAGAGGACGTAGCTGCTACACTTCAGCGGGAGAACCCATAATCTCTGGGGGCAGGAAGTCTCTTGGCCACATCCTTGTTGCCAGGGTTAGTATTTAATCTTCTAATCCAGACTGCCTAGAACATATCAGTAGTGTAATCAGCGCTGTAGCACTTCAGGGAAGAAAAGCACTACATCCTTTAAGCAGCAGGGAGTTCCAGACTAATGTGACTAGTCAGCAAGGCTTTCCAATGCTGAGCTAAATAGAAAACATCTTTTTGCTCCGAGTTACGCTATTTGCACATTTAGATGCAACAACAGTAAGAAAGGCATTTTTCCATAAGTAAAATGAGTGAGCTGTATTTGGAAAACATATATAACATAACAATACATTTACATGCACGAGACGATTGAAAAGAAATTAATCATCCCTGTCCTCTGTTTACAGTTTCTCCTGACACCACACAAAGGGACAGATTTATGATAGAAACGGACTATTATTGATTCTCTGATAATGAGACAGATTGTGATGAGGGAGATAGGGACACGAGGGGGGGGGGCGGGCACAATTCATTAACTATTCATGAGTATGGAAAGACAACTTATGGTCAATTACTGAAGTGACACTTGTGCGAAGGAGTGAAGGACAAATCCAAGAGTATGGATGAGAGAGGAGAGGACAGAGAGGGAGACGAGCACTCAGTTTCTCATCAGTAAACACAGACACCTCTGTGCTCGCGTGTGTACGTGCATGTGCACAAACACACACACACACACACAAGCACACGCACACACAGTGAAACATCCGTCATATAGAGACAGACGTATTGATTAGACATAGATAAACAGGGGACAGACAGGCAGCAATAGGCCATTTGCACTCTTGTAGTTGGATAATAATCAATTAATGGTCTTTTATTATGGGGATCATTTAATGGGGGTGGATTGAAACGGCTTAACTCGAAGTAAAGGGGGAAACTCGAAACGTACTCAGAAACAACTCCACAGAGGTCTTTTGTCCTGACTCATGGTCAGGACTCTGCATGTGAGAACTTTTTCATAATTACAGAACTACAAAAGCTTTTTTTAAAGTTGCAGCACACTTGGAGAATCTCTAAATATAAACCATTTAACCTTGTTGTTTTTCATCTTATTTCACACCATCTGATGGTATCATATTTATTTACTGTATGTGACCATACAGGGGGAACAGCTAGCCATAGTCCTCCTACCTGCACCTTCGAAGCTCACAATGTTGTTTTTATTTAATACTTACAAAGCGTAAGTGTAAAAACTATTTGTTTTTTAAAAAAGTATTTAAATTTAATTTGTTTTTGCTTTTGAACTGATTGACTGAAATTGATTTTTTTTGCATTTGCTGTTGATTTTCTATCTTAAAAACAAAAAAATGGGGTTAATGAACTGTTACTTCATGAATACTATCTGAATCTGAAACAAGTAAAGCACACACGCTCCGTTATTTGTCTATTTTACAGTCAACCCCATGAAAGCTCTGTGTTTCCAGTAACACAGTATAAGATGTGTTGAGTAAATGAACTACAGACAATTTATTTGCTGTTTTAAGCATTATTCATCATCTGTGTCATGCAAAACAATTTGTCTCTGAAATCCAAATCCACCACAATTCTGACTCACGCAGTCTGTCAATGTCAAGTGTAAACACAAGAACAAACGCCGGATCTGTCGAATAGCATGTTACCCACAAGGCCTGTTTGCCAGATAATGGTGAAATCAAATCAGCGGCTTTGAACTGTGAGGAGATGCTGTTGAATCAAATCAATGAGAAAAACCATTCACCGAGTTTGTAGAACAGCAGGTGCACACAGATAAGTTTAAGCGTACAATATAAGAAGATATATCAGTAGATTAGTGATTATTGGTTTGGATTACAGATGAGGATACACTGGACCGTTATGCAAAATGTGTCTCTGCAATAAAGTAGCACATAATTCAGCACATGCCTTTTCACTGGCGTATTCTACACAGCATCTCTCCACATTGCAGCCACATGTTTAACACACTAACTGAGCTCAGCAGCTTGCCATCCTGGTTGCACTTCCTGCCGACTTTGGTCTGTTTGGTCTGTTTGGGTCCTTGTAGGAACCCGTAGGGAAGGTTAGGGTGGTGAGAGAAGGGGGGGGGGGGGGTGGGGGGGTACTTTGCTCTTGCAGGAAGAAGAGGGGGGGGGTGGAAATCTGTAGGAAATTGCTGTTAAGTGGTACTTGAGGCTTTGTGGTTTTGACTCATCAGACCCATAGTGAGTGGATGGTCCTTTTGTGCAGGCCTTACAGTGAGACTCAGATGGGCTGTTTGGGGCCCTGGTACGTAAACACACTTCAGTGTATGAAGCTTTAATCACACAGATTTTGGGGTGCTTTAATGTTAAGCGTATATAATGTGTTTAAGTTATCTCTTGATGTTGTTTTCACTGAAGTCAGTAAATGATGTGACTAAACTGGCAAGTGGGACTATAGATCAGGCTCCGGCTCGCTGCTTTGAAATTTAAAAAGTTGCACAAACCACACACTATGGTGCAATTTCACAAAATGTAAAGGGATAATGTAGCTGGCACTTTTTTTTTAAAGCAGCATTGATCAGTATTTTTATATTAACAGTTGCTTAGACTTTTATGTGTAATGTGAAAGGAGTTGCTCATAAGGATGGACCCACAGATAATTATCACCCAACGCTGCAGTGCCCCTCAGCGCCACTTTGTTTTAGTCTCTTTTTAGCTCCTTTTTTTATGTTTGACGGTCCACAACTATACTGTTTTGGTTTCACTCTCATCGCTCTCATTAGCGTTGTTAACAGATGTAGCAGGCAGATTAACATTCATCAGGTGGACACAAACATGACTCCAAACGAATGCAAATTTTGCTCGATGTCTGCTGGTTGTGTATCGGTAACCGTTTGCTAACATGTAAACCATATTACCTTTATGTGGTCATGATAATATGTTAGTTTCGTGTTTACAGCTTGGCTGGCTGCCCCATGGGGCCAAATAAATCTATTAATACTGCTTAAAAAAACATAAGCACAACTAATCAAGGTTTTAAGCTATGAATGCTAATCAGTTAGTTCTATTAGAGAAACTTTCCACCATTATGGCTTTGTATCTGACCAGTTTCTTCTTTTCATTTAGGAATCTTATGCCTCGCACGCTGGACGGCCAGATCACCATGGAGAAAACCCCCAGCTATTTTGTGACAAAGGAGGCTCCTAGCCGAATCTGCACTATGAACTGCCAAACCAAGCTCATTGTGGTGGTCAGGGATCCTGTGACGCGGGTTGTGTCTGACTACACGCAGACACTGTCCAAGAACCCAGGCCTTCCATCCTTCCAAAGCCTGGCTTTGAAAAACTCCACCACAGGTCTGATTGACACCTCGTGGAGCGCTGTGCACATCGGCCTCTATGCCAAACATCTGGAGAACTGGCTTCAGCACTTCCCCTTGTCTCATTTTCTGTTTGTTAGCGGTGAGCGGCTGGTGTCTGATCCGGCCGGGGAGATGGGCCGAGTTCAGGACTTCCTGGGACTGAAAAGGGTTGTTTCAGACAAACACTTCTACTTCAACCAGACCAAAGGTTTCCCCTGCTTGAAGAAGCCCGAGGGGAGCAGCAGACCTCGATGCCTTGGAAAGTCAAAGGGCAGACCCCATCCCCAGATCCCCACCGAGGTCCTGCAGAGACTCAGAGACTTCTACAGGCCCTTCAACCACCGTTTCTACCAGATGAGTGGACAAAACTTTGGCTGGGACTAAGAGAGGAGAATTCTGTCATAGCCCAGATAAAAGCCAGTCTCTTACTTTGTGGAGAGATTGACACAGGACTAACGTTCTCAGGGACGCGGGAGGTTATTACAGTCCACAAACTGAATTCTGCCTCAGTGGACTCAACATGACATGCAGCACATGAACTGTCACTGTAGCCGACATGGACACAGTGCTGCCAATATACACACATAGTTAATGGCTTAGTTATTAAACTATTAAACCATTTTCATGCTTGTATGTTAATGTTAATGTCATACGGAAGTTAGAAGCCAACTATGTACCAAAGGGAAAGCAAAACAAAATTGCCTTTGAATATACATTTTTTTGTTTTGTTTATATAATAAGCTGATATTTATAGTTTCTGTTGATTTGAAATACAACAGTTACAGATTTCGTATATGAAAGAAATGTATTTATTACACGACAAAGCAAGACAACTGACTACACTTTCATTGACAGGACATTAGAAAAAATGTCATACTCCATGATAAACCACTATTTCTTCTTAATTATTAGCAGTGTTCATTGACTGCATTTATATTTTTCCGTTACCGTTTTCAAATACTACCCATCTCAGTTTGATGTCGCAGGATATTTCTCAGTACATTGCAGTTGATATACCGATGATACCTCATCTGTAAATATGAATTGTGTAGCAACGATCAGAAACCACACATACACACATTCCATTTGAAGGTATTTGTAGATATTTTTCCCTTCAGAGCTACATCACTAATTTAATTGCCTTGTACAGTTCCAACTGTGTCCGCTGTTACTCAAAACCTTAATTCTGTCTCTGATTCTTTGTGTTGTGAAGTAAAGTTTTATCTGACATGACATCCATAGTACAGTGTTTCATTCATGTTACTGTAAAGTTATTAAGCAAACCGAGGATGTTTTTATAAAGACTGCTTGAAGAATGATATATTTGCCTTTCAAAAGACAATCCTAATCCAATAAATGTAATAAATGTAGCTGAAATTTATGCCTATTCTAATCCCTATTTGTGGAAGGATCAGCCACTGTGCTCTTATCCCTTCCCCTGAACAGCTAATTGCCAATGCATACCTGTAGTTTAAAAACCACCATGGCAGGCCTGTCAAGCTTTGGATTTCTCCACTTGTTGAAGTGGTGTGCACGGGGCTGTAGTAAGAAAGCTACTCTGCATCTAAAGACTTTGGAGAGTGCTGACTCTTTTTTAGCCTTTCCAAAACCAAAAACACAAGAGCAAAAGTGAAAGAAATGGATGAAACAGCTGTTAGCATGTCCGCTAATTAGCTACCTACAATAGTAGGCTAACCTACTTCCAAGACCAAAGAGCACAAATAACTAGGTTACATTAGTTTATGGGGTTATGATTTTTTTTAAAAGTTGTCTTTTTACACAAACATTGCTGCATAGTGCTATAGGTCAAAATCTCTATGAGGTACCTTTAAGTTGGCAAACACATCGGTTGGTCCTTATCCTAAAAGTCTTTTCAACATTTAAAGTCAGCACATACTAGAAACAGGATCATGTTAGAGCAAATAACACACTGACCACACAGTTTTCTTTATACTTATAATTCTAGGACTAACTAGCTCTACTCTGCAATACATGAACAATGATGTTTCTTTATTTCCATGTCTTCTACATGGATCATCAAACGGTAAGGATAGTTTAGAATGATATCGTGTATGTAGCCATCGTTTACACTTCAAGGGGGTTCTCGTTTTAATGTGAATCAGCTGCAAATATTAAAAAAAGTCAGCCAGGGACAGCGTTTCAGCCCAGCTCACGGCAGAGCTAATGTTAGCATAATCTGCTAGCAACAGCTGCACACTCCTTTATTAATGCTCTCAAACCTTAGCTCCCACAGTAGCTATGACTTTATTTTCTCACTGGAGAGAACTCTCACTCGTCTTTTGCCTCTCTTCCTCAGTCTCTCTCACACTGCTTCTCCCTCTCGCCACTTCCACACAGTGAGACCACATGTACAGTCTGAGGCCTGCGTGCGCTGTGGCCTTTAATTACAAAAGATGTCAGCTCACTCAGAAAGCCCCTTCCTTCTCCTCTGGGCTCTGAATTAGCAGCAGAGCTCTTCTCTTTCATGGTACACTATCCTTTACGGAAAAAACAAACCATCTGCTCTGGTGGAACAACCAAACAAGGAACCCACTTAAGATCTGAAATATACACTGTAGAGGGCTTTTTTTAAACAATGCATGGACATATGCCTGACCAGTATTTGTATTTAGTGATTTAACTAAAAATAATCAATCAAATTGATTAACATTGAGCTTTGTTTGTGGAAACGTCATTGGTTTTTGACTGGCTGCCTGCATTAGCATGCTAGCGTGTGTATCCGTGCACACTCACCCATAACAAACCCTCTGACTCTCCCCATGCATCTTGCCTTCACTAATTCTTGTCAGTATTTCTGTCACATTCTCCGTCTGTTTTATATGTCTGGCATTAGTTTTTAGTGGGCTTCACTAAAAATTAAATGTGCTTGGCTCACTTCATCTGTGCCAACTTTTATTACTCTGTATTACCAGCCACAGTGATAGCCGCCTTTGCGCTGTGCCAGCCCAGCAGCAGGCATTAAAGATAACTGATTTCCCATTCTGCCACCTGGAAAAGACATTAGCATCAGTGTTCACAGGACCAGCCCGGTCGTTAAGTTCCATTAAATCAGCAGGACATTCGGCATAATCTACAGTTGTCACTAAAGACTGGTAATGATGTGAGAAATCCAATTGAGGTGAAGGAGGAAAGAGCAGGAAAAATGGAAGAATGATTGAGAATACGTTTCCTAAAGCGAGACATGAAAATGTATGTTGGTGTTCATGAAAATGATTCTAATCTATTGCACATTTAATAATTTCATCCAACTCTGTGATCTAAGCAAACAAGACTTACAGTATTGCATCTGGTCTGTGTTTGCACACGTTGCGCTGTATGAGCTCATGAACAGCCAACAGCCACTTGTGGCTACGGCAAGAATCTGTAGACACCACCAAGAGTATTTAGTCATGTTTTATGACTCTGTCATCAGTATTTTCAGGTGTGCGGCAATTCACGATTTGACTTGATTCTTAACCATTTTGAGTGGTTTCTCAATGAAACAATGATATATTTAGGTATATTTTGGACTGTTGCGATTAAAGGATAAGCCTGTCTGTGGCTCATTTAGTTCCCACAAAAGACATGTATGTGGGATGGATTCAAAACAAACTACAGTGTTTACTGGAATGAAGGAATATTATCAGTGGGGGGTTTTCTGGCTCCAAGGAATAAGACATATTAGGCTTTGGCGACTCAGTCAATACTTGTTTATTGTAGTTTTTTTCTCTTTCTCCGGGGTTTATACACAACGATTGAGAAAAATGTACACAAAAAGTAGTAGTAGAAGATTTTGTGTTAATTCCTTTTCACATTGAGCCAAAGCCTGGATGCAGTCGTTTCAAGTCAAAAAGAGATGTCGGACTCAACCCTTACACCAAATCCAGATGATAGAAAAACAATAAATGTTTCCCTAAATTGAAAAGATATTCTGGATTACATTTGTTTAAAAGAAACAAAAAGACAAGGTCAATAAATTACATGTCCATAAAACTCCAAATCCTCCCATCTAATGGGGGACAGAAATTTGTTTAGCTTTGGCTGGCATGCAGCTTCCAAGGACTTCAGCCCACAATTTAATGTGTGCTATCAATTCCTACCATTGTGGATTTGTTTGCATGAGTGAAAATCGCCCAATGTGGATTGAGTTACAGACCACTGTGACTATTTGAGATTAGGCGTGATGAGGGATGTATATTTTGTGCAGTAACTCTTATTTGGGAATAATAGGCACATGGCAGATTAATCAGAAACTCCCACCGGGAGGGATGAACCTCTCTGAAGGCTGCGTTGTAGGAAAGGGGGTTGATTTCTACACAGCAGATAAAAAGTAGGATTAGAGTGTAAAAGTGGTTTCCCTTCGAGGAGCCACAAATGAAGACGGTTCATACTCAGGACTCCACACATTTTCCACCCGTACCACAGTCTCCTTCGATTCAGCAAAGAAATGCCGGGGGATTTTCTCTCTTCTCTGTGGTTCAGGCCTCACAGCATCTTGTTAAATTGTGACTCCAGCTTTAATTGATGAGAAAGTAATTTGGGTTAGAGGGATTTTCAAATGGTCGTAGTAGTCAATGCAAATTGGGGAACGTTTTAGGGATATGGGATTAGGAATTTTTACAATAGGATTTTACAACATTGTTTTTCTGGACACGTTTCAGAGCGTGCTTTTGTTGCCATTTTAGTACCAGCTCCAGTCTGCTTATTCTGCCTTGATTGGAAAACTCCACGTTTATAGAGAAGTTTGGACTTTGTTGATGAAGTAATAACTGAGACACTGTTGCCAAATAGATGGAAACCTATCACACTAAGACATAAAACTTCATTCTTAAAATACAATTCTTCTGGAAATGTACACACATCCGTACAGACGGAACGTGCTTAAATCAAATGCTGCATTTAGTTGTTACGTACAGTATGTTCCATGGTACACTAACCACTTTGCCTTCCATCTGCATCTTCAAACAAAACGTTAACACACTACGTACAGTTAATCATTCTGAATGAAAGAGGCTTGCACCTGGCCTTCACGCATGGTTTCTTTTCATTTGCCAAAGACCCTATTCATTAGAACGAAATCCAGCCCTTGACTTTGGCCTATTAAAAAAAAATCACAAATTGGTTCTTCATTTGCTCCATTGTATTAATCCCCACCCACCCACTTGTTCATTCAGTATGAGGGTGATTAATTAAATGTGCTGTAATTGTTTACATGCTGGTCAAAACGTGTCACTGACTTGGGAAATGTGGGATAAAGACAAGGTGTATTCACTGTAAGCATTAACATCCTTGACATATGTAAACTTAAACACACATACAGTACAAAACACACACACACACACACACACACACACGCACACACACACAGTAGCACTTCTGTCTTTCCAAAAACGAAATAAAAACCAATTCCTGGCCATGTGAGTGCATGTCTTTTTGATGCGACATGTCATTTGCATCCTGTCTGACTCACTCCTTCCTCCTGGTGGTTTTTTTCTAAGAATGGCCGCACCACAGCACTGTCTGGTGACATACAGTGCAGCACGCAAAGCGATGCATCACGGATGGTCATTTTCTGAAGACACACACACACACACACACACATACATTGCCAAGTTGTAAATTATTTTCACATGTTGGACCTTCTTGCAATACATTTCGTGTCGAGGGCTGGTGCTTTAAGCTGCCAAAGAAAGTAGCATTTGTTCAATATAAAAACCAAAAAAGACTGTTATGTGTTTCTTTGTACATGTTACTTCATATAAAGACTAACTTAAATGGACTTGTTTTGTAATTGTAAAAAATCAATAAAAGTTACACAATTGAGGATCTGTACAAACCATGGATACGTGTTCATGCCCTTTTTTGAGTTCAATTTGTTTTCCGTGTGGACCTGAGAGATCTGACCTGGTAGCCTCCAGCAAAAATGATACCTCTGCGCTAAACCTTCTGATGAACTGATGGCAACTGACAGATGTTTCAACATGTCTATAGTAATATGTCGCATTTGGCATTTAAAGTAAGTGTAAAACAGGCCTCGTATTCAACCACTCATGTATCCCGTATACTGTCTGTTTGTGCACCTCTGCTTTAATAGATAGCACATGTAAATTCATTTTCTTGTATGATGTCAACCTTTAGATGTTTACAGTAGACACTTATCAAATAAGTGCTATCACATTATAAGACAACTAAAAGTCTACAGCCATGCTTAGTGAGGTTGTACTTACGCATACAGTACCTTGAGCTAAATCAGTAAGCAAGCATTCATAAACCAACGTATTGGACAAATTAAGAACTTGACTTGATGATGGCTCGAGATGAAAAATCAGAGGATCACCAAAGTGATTACAATTCCTCCTGAGGGGCGACACAAATGTGTTTACCAAATTTCATACCAATATGCACCATTGGTAGTTAGACATTTGTGGCTTGAGTGAAATGTTTTATCTCATTGTGGCGCCAGAGGTAAAGTCAGGGGATCACCAAAGTCAGTAAGATTTATCATCTGGGAACCATGAATGGCTATACTGAATTTTGTGCCATTCTATTTAATCTTAACCCAAGTGGTGGAGACAATGTCATCCACAGAGCCAAAAATGTATCTTCATTCCACTTTTTGCTCAGTATTAAACAATGTCCTTTGTTTACAATTGAATACCCTCAAATTTCCGTTGTTTGGCTCAGTTACCACCTGGCATAATATCATGCCATAGGTGACATCACTGTTAGTGTATGTTAGGTCAAGACCGTTGTCTCCACGTAATCCCCCGCTCCCTTGAAAGCGTCAAATATACCTTCTCAGGCTCCCGCTCGACAACACACCGCTTCATGTGGTGAATGCTAAACCAGAGCTGAGCTCCAGCTTTGAAGCCATTGTTAAAAACATGTGAGGGTGTAATACCTTAGGCCACACGGGGACAATGAATGGTATGATTCATATCTCATAAAAGACGACACCTGTGCGCACATGCCATACTGTGCACTGCTCGAACCCTGTTCTAACGTTGCAGGAGAGAAACAGGCCACGACTACATTTCCCAGATCCCAAATCTAATTGAATCTGTCATAACTGCTCTAATGATGGACACATATAACCCCAGAGTCCCCTGAGGGCCAGGGCTTGGGCCCTTTAAGTATTGCAGATAGCATGCCCCACAGGTGTGGGAAGATGATGTACACAGACTCAGGTTACAGCAGACTGGCCTGGGACAGGTTGATGGAGGCTCTGATGGATCCCGAAAACAGAGAAGCCTGTGGGAGAATTGTAATTGTACCTTGAACAGATGTTAAACAGTCCAGGAAGAATGTGGTTATGATGAAGGTATACAGCCTGAAAGTTGAAATTACACTGGATGAACAGAAATGCCAGAATTGTATTGAATGGTATTGGCACGGAGAGTCTTTCTGGTGCATTAGATTGCTAAAAGCTAACCAGATAGCGCACACCGAAGGGGCAACAGGGTTCACTGTGCAGTTACAAAAATGTATCCATATGGTAGTTTGCAGCAGAAACGTGGTGTAACCTTTCTGAAGAAAACACATCCCCGCTAATCCAACAAGCAGCAAAATGTGTTCCAAATTAAAGAATAACCACAATGTAGCCGGCGCCAAACCCTCAGTCCTCTAAACTCCCTCACTAACATGAATATTTTCTCAACTTGAATTCATCCGGGATAAACTCTGTTTCACATTCAAGCTTCTGAAGGGTACACCGCATAAATTCAGACTGCGGTGCTTAATGCGACGGTAGGAAATACCCTGTGATGTGAGTCGTCTTTTAGCATATCATATGTACGCAATCTAGTAACAATACAATAATGCTTATGGCATAAAAAGTTCAAAATGCTACAGAGAGTTGGACTTTTATAATGTTAATATCTGATGGTGTTATATTTGTTAGTAATGTATTGTGTAGTTGTACTTACGTATTTCCATTTAAGACTTTTTAAAACATCTAATCCACTACATAGCAAAGAGAAATATTATATGATGGAATCATGTAACTTAATATATAAGTACTGTACTAAATTCAATTCTGAGGTTCTTATACTTGATTTGAGGATTTCCATTTTATGCTACTTTATACTTCTACTCCATTACATTTCATATATTGTACTTTTTACTCCACTAAATCTATTCAGCAGCTATACTGACTTCGCAGATTCAGATCATATTATTAAAATATAATCAACAAATAAATTGTGATGTATTAATAATGACTGGGCTAGTAAAAGTAAAATATCTCGGTACTTTTGCACCACTGTATTTAACTTATTATATACAGCATATAAAGCAGTTAAACCATGACCAGCTAATCAGCTACAATATTAAAAGTCTACTACTAATAATAATAATATAACACCGATAGGAGGCGTTCTCTCTTCAATAACTATATGTACTTTTTTACTGATAATACATTCATACTTTTTCTTATAATATCATATTTCTTACAAGATATTATTGCATCTTTTATTAGAGTAGAAGTTCACAATGCTTCTTCCACTACTTGATGATCAGAATCAAAGACAAAGGGTGAATGATTTTCAAATACCTGGTTTTACAGTAAAACAGATTATAAATACACTCTTGTTGCTGAGATCAATGAGTAACCAAACGGTGTTTTGTTCCTCTTGTTCCTCAAATACTGTACAAAGCAGCAAAGAATTAATCAAGAATGTGGTCTTGGTGGCTCAGCACTGCCATCTGCTGATCAATACAGATATTAAAAATATTTTTAAAACAATTATATTCAACCCTCCAGTAAAAACACTCTTTTCGTGAGCTTTTATTTCGCCTCATTAGTGTCTTTTGTTTTCACTACCGGTCTCGTCTGTCTACCCTGAAGCTCATTGTGACAACGCCCTCGATCCCAGCCCGCAGTTCATCGTGCTCCTGCACGGCGGAGACTCCTTTGGGGGTCCCGGTGAGGATGAGATCCCCCTCCTCCAGGGTGATGAAGTCGCTGATGTAGCTGATGAGATAGGGGATGGAGAAAATCATCTGGGAGGTGCAGCCGCTTTGCCGCAGCTGGTCGTTCACCTTCAGCCAGAGTTTCACGTTCCCCGGGTCGGGGATGCGCTCTTTGGGGATGAACTCACTGACGGGGCAGGAGGTGTTGAAAGCTTTGGCCAGGGTCCAGGGAAGACCTTTGGACTTGCATTCGTCCTGGATGTCCCGGGCTGTCATGTCCAAGCACAGGGCGTAGCCTGCAACGTGCTCCATGGCCGCGGACTGAGGGATTGCTGTGCCCCCTTTGCCGATGACCACTCCTAACTCCACTTCATGGTGCAGGTCGCTGGTGTACAAGGGCACCAGGATGGGGGAGCCCTCTCTTACATATGCTGAAGGTGTCTTCAGGAACAGGACGGGCTCGGTAGGAATCGCATTTTTCAGCTCTTTGGCGTGATCTGCATAGTTTCTCCCAACACAAATGATCTTCCTCCCCCATTCCCAAAATCGAAATATATTCCGTGCTGTCATTGTGGAGAAATGTGAAAGTTACAGTCGCTGTAAAGCAGTGGGCAGCAGGTGAACTAAACTTTGACCGACACTCGGGTTCCTGAAGCAATACTATCAACCTACGGCAAGCCTGAAAGGACATACAGAGAACGCAAAAAATCGAATCAAAACTATTATTTCGATGAATTTAAGACGTGTGTACGGCTCAAACTGACAAAATAAAACCCTTCATATATACACTAGTGTGTCTTAATGGTTTCTTCGTTACAAACTGCGTAAAAAACCAGTTTGTTCCCATATTTCGCTGATCATTCACGATCCACTCCCCTGGACTTGATTGGTGGAGCCTTGGAGGTTAAAGTTGAAGCGTCACCGAAGCAGAAGCAAACTTTCCTGGTTTATACGAATGTGATAAGGCTACATCTGCTGCTGTTATGTTATTCAAGTCACTAGTAGGGAGTGCCTGCACTCTACTTGGAGCTGCAACAGCTTTCAAATTTGGTACGTCCACGCGATTCTTTTAGCAGGCAAACACCTATCTTAGCTAGCATGTTAGCTCGTGTAGCTACACGAACGTTAACTTGTTAAGGATGGGTGACATATTTTGTTCCTGGCGTGTTTTAAGAGGAGAGCTGTCAGATGAACACAGCTGGCCTGGCCGAGCAAACATCGGCATCTTCTTGCATAACAACTCATGAAAGTCAAGTTAGACCAGTACTGTGGCAGCTAGCCTTAGCTAAAAAATGTAGTGCATTTTTAAAGGTAGCACTGAAGCTAACGTTGTTTACTTTTTGTTGGTGTCGTAATAGCTAGCTTACAGGTTGAGCCAATGGCTACTGTATAATACATTCGTTTCCTAGTCCTCGTGGCAGCATACGATTAAAAAAATATATATGAAAAAGGTATTCAAGAGGGATAAAAGGAACTATTTAAGGTTAAAAAGAGAGTGTCCTCATGTCAGTCTGAAATTGCTGTCTGCCAAATATTGACTTGTGCCCTCTCATGAAGCACCTGTGGAAGTCAAGGCTCAAGCAGCTGCTCTCCTTCACAGCGCAGTGAGGAAATCGTCTCTGGTGGAACAAGCAAACATGAGGGTTGAACTTCTCCCAGCGCTCAGTGACAACTACATGTACCTCCTGATTGACGTGGACTCCAGAGAAGCAGCTATTGTTGACCCCGTGGAGCCAATAAAGGTACGTGCATGTACATTTACTCAGGTTTTGAGGTTCTTCTTACTTAAGTATACCCATTATACCACAAGTATTGTACTTTTTTTATTGTACTACATTTGTAGTTACACTTGTGGTTACTAAAATATATACAAATATTTTACTTACAAAACATGTTATCAACTCATAGGATATAATGCATTAGGGATGGTGGATAAAATCCTCCATTATGTTATGTTTTTTCCCCCCCCACCATAACGGTATATTTCATTTCTCAAAAATCTGTTGAGAAACGGGGCCGTCGGTGTACTTCTTCAAGTTAATGAAAAAATAATGTTCATTTGTATGTTAATTTATCTGCCACATTGTCCCAATAAACCAAGAGGTATTATATGGATAGTTATCACATGTTAATAGTATGGTTAAAGTATCTGAAGGTTCACAATTGTTCTCCTAGCTGTTACCTGTTCAATACTTATCCAATAATGTAGTATATATATTACAACACGCTGAACGGGCCCCTTCTGTCCTGCATTAAACATTTTTTGTATTGCTACTTGAACTTAAGCAAAGGATCTCTATTTCTTCCACCACTGACTATATTATATAATATCTGTGCTTCCATTTAGGGTTACAACTAATTATTATTTTCAGTATGCTCTATATAAATTTAGATTAGATTGATTTTATAGTCTGTAAAATGTAAAAAGAAAAAAAAGTTTCCCGAACCCCAAAACCCACAGACATTCAATTTGCAATTATAGAAAACAGAAAATCCTCACATATGAGCAGCTGGAACAAACAAAACTCGATGCTTGATAAACATTTTAAACGATGATCCAAAATTGTTAGTGATCACTTTTCCTTCGATTAATCATCTTCAGTTTGACCCTTTTTGCGCTTTCACCAGGTCGTGGAAGCTGTCAGAAAACATGGCGTAAAACTCACGACCGTTCTGACCACTCATCACCACTGGTAAGCTACGCGTTAAGTTAATGTTTTGTCTCACGCACAGTGTTAGGCTGGCTACCATTTGCACGAGAGCATTCTCAAAATGCTAAAGATAACCAGCCAAAAATTCCTATATGCTAAGAAACCATTATACCTGCCTGTAATCTATCCTTCTGCTGAATCAAAGAGTAGTAATAATACACTGGTCACTTCTCTCCACAGGGATCATGCTAGTGGAAATGAGAAGATGGTAAGGCTAATGCCAGGACTTAAGGTCTATGGAGGAGATGACAGAGTTGATGCTATTACAAAGAAGGTTTCTCATTCCAACAGTTTCAAAGTAAGACCATCAAACTGTCTTTGCTGCAGTCCAAATATATGCACCCGGATGGCTGGTGTTTGCTCACTGGTGTCTCTCTTTCCCAGCTCGGGTCACTCAATGTCAAATGTCTGTTTACACCGTGTCACACGACTGGCCACATCTGCTACTATGTGACAAAGGAAAACAGCACTGAGCCACCAGCTGTTTTCACGGGTACGTTTAATCACATTAGGGTGATGCTGCAGACAACGAGGTGTCTGACAAAACCCTTAAATCTGTCAAGCTTGATCTTTAAGTATTGACGCAGCCTCTGTAACAAATCAGCATTCTGTCAAGTGTGACCTTAAATGGCCTTTTCCCCCTCTCCATACAGGGGACACTCTGTTTGTGGCAGGTTGTGGTAAATTCTTCGAGGGTACAGCAGAGCAGATGTACAAAGCCTTGATAGAAATTCTTGGACACCTGCCTCCTGAAACGGTAAATATATGTACTCCATCTGTAATGTCAGCGTAAAAGGTTTAATTTAAAGTCGAAGCGTAACATTGAAGACATGAAAGTCATTTACAGAAGATTTGAGGAGAAAGCCGATTGAGAAGAGAGCAGAATGTTTTTATCGATTTTTAAAATGGAAGAATGGGTGTTGAAAAAAGTCATATGCAGATAAAGTATCTAACCACGGTGTGTTTGTGTTTTTAGCGTGTTTACTGCGGTCATGAGTACACTGTCAGCAATCTGAAATTTGCACGTCATGTGGAACCCGACAATGAAGTAATTCAGAAGAAGCTAGCATGGGCGAAGGTATTTCACCGACGTGTCGCATCCCAAGCAACCATTGCCTCGATCAGATGATCAGCCTCTGGCACCGTTGAAAATAAAAACACCTGTGTTTGTACTTCTCTAGGAGAAATGCAGCAATGGAGAACCGACCATCCCGTCCACTTTGGCAGAGGAATTCACATTTAACCCCTTTATGAGAGTAAAGTATGTGCAGCAAGATTTAATACTAATTATGTCATTAGACATCCAAAAATGTTTAGTACATGTATGTCAGTGTGGGTTGTTTAGAGCTAATTACATAGCTAATTATATATATATTTTTAAATGTTTAATTTAGAGAGAAGTCCGTGCAAGACCATGTGAAGCAGACAAACCCCATTGAAACCATGAGAAGTCTCCGGAAGGAAAAAGATGGCTTCCGGGTGCCGAAGGAGTGATGTCCAGTGCACTCGCGCTCACTCTTCTCTTAACAACTGCTTATAACACTGCGAGCTGTCAACAGCATACTAATCTGCAATTCATCTTCAAAGCCACTTGAAATAGATCTACTGCACTCACTCTCAATCAGGGCACAAATAAATCACCTGTCATTGTTTTAGTTGAATTTGGTTTGTTTGGCTGATTTGGTTGATTTTAAGGAATATATGGCCATTAATTGAAACACTTGAAATGAGACGTGAGTTTGTTATTCAGTAAATTGGCGTTTTAGAGTATTTAGTTTTATGTTGTAATATATTGAGTGTATATAAGTGTTAAAGCCCAAAAACCTTTAACAAGACAGGCAGTTGCTTGAGTAACAAAGTTGGAATATGTGTAAATTTTCTGTAAATTGATAAAGTAATTTTCTGTAAAGATTCCTACCTGTGTTTTCTTCTGACCTGGAATTTTTCCTCATGCCATTTCTTTTCACATTTGCTTGGAAGTAGTAGTAGTTTGGCGCAAGTGCTTTAAAAAAAAAAAGACTTCCTGTATTTAAAAGCGTTCTGTGAGTAAAGCGTTGTCTACGCATCGGTGTGTCAGCATTAAATGTTAGATATGCTGAATGTTTTTCTGCATGTAAAACACTATCTTACAAAGAATATTGCATGATGTTCCTTTGAAAAAGCAATTAAACATGTATTTTAAGTCAATAGAAATAAAATGTACTCATGCAGAATGGTCCCATTGAAAGTGTGATATTATCACATATATTAGATTATTACAAGAGACGAACATGTAAGCAACATTTTAATGTAGCTGGTCGGTGTGGAGCTAATTGGAAATCCCCTGCTTAACCAGACAGGTGTTTTCACTCATTCTGCCTGAAAAAATACATTTATTTTCTGATATGTAGTGAAAAAGAAGAATAGCAAAAAAATTGACATATTCAAGAAAAGTACTTGTTGTTAACTGTAACACTTGAGAAACTCATTCCTGGTGATACGTAATGAGAGCTTTCAATTCCATTAAAGAACATCCAGTTTTAAAGCTTTTTCGTTTTAAAATCATAAAGAACAGATAATTCACATTCATTAAGAACATAATTAATAAAATAATGTAATAAATACACGAGGACAAAATGTCCTTTACCACATCATCATCTTAATTTAAAACAACATCGAAAGACATTGTTGAATGTTTCTGGGCTCGATTAAAACGTCTTGGATCTGACATGTTGACTCGATGGTGTCGCGATAACTTCCCGGTCTGGATGCAGAAATGTAGAATAATAATTATCAGAGCATCACAGCTGCTGAAGGATAAAACAACCCACTCGGAATAATTGAATCGGAGGTAACCATGTTTTTCTTGACGCGTGCAAAGCGTTTAATTTGCTTTTAATGTTCAAGCTGCAGAATTAGTTGAGCTTCAAGACACCAGAGCCAGTGATCACGTAGTTTAAACGCTGGTCCTGCTAACGTCAATGCACAGTAACGCTCTTTTATTAGCTATAACTTAATGCTTTACAGTGTCAGTGATAAATTAACAACTGGTGCAGATGTCGATAGACGTAACGTTGACTAATTCAACTCTTCCTGAAGTGTCGCGCACCGCGGTGCGCATGCGTTCGAGGGTGCCATGAAGGTAAAGGTGATCTCCATCCTGGAGGACAACTACATGTACCTGGTGATAGAGGAGCAGAGCAGACAGGCCGTAGCTGTGGACCCCGCTGTGCCGCACCGGGTGAGAGACAGAGACTCCGGTTTGGTACATGTGATGCACATTCAAAATTGGGGTTTTGGTATTTTTCTGTGTTTGTTTGCACAAGTTACAGAATAATAAAATGTAATGCATTAGTCAAAAAGTGAGATTTGAAAAATCCATATGAGTTCACAAAGGCATCTCACTGAAAAGAATAGAATAAATAAAATTTGATTTGATCAATGAAAAAACGAACAAAAACAATAAGGATATATGAAACACTAAGCATAATATAGAGACGTTTTGAAAAAAAGAATTATATGTACTGACAAAAAAGTGACATTTTAATTATTTATTACCCTGTTCATTATTTTCTTGATTCATTTTTGGTCTATTAATGTCTGAAAATGATGAAATAGCCTTCATGATTTCCTAAAGCCCAAAATGATGTTATCAAATGGCTTGTTCTGTTTATCCTACAGTCCAAAACTCACAGGTATTAAGTTAACTACTACCCAATTGCATACCACACACATGCCTGTGAATTGCCGCTAACAGGTAGACGTCTGTTTTATTTAACAGCTGCTAGAAATAGTGAAGAGAGAGGGCTTGTCTCTGACGGCTGTTCTCACCACGCACCATCACTGGTGAGACTGCTTGGTACTAGAGTGGGCGGCCGTGACTGAAAGTAAATCAGTGATACCAGAACAAATGACTGCTAAAGTAACGATTAACTAACCTGTTTTCACCGATCAGGGACCATGCTCGGGGGAATGAGGCTCTGCTGAAGGAGCTTCCTGGGCTGAGGGTGTACGGCGGAGACGATCGCATCGGGGGTCTGACGGATAAAGTCACCAACGCCCAGGAGCTTAAGGTGCCCACAAAGCAATAGGAGTAAAATCTCATTGCCCGGACAGTGCTCCAGTTATGATTTCAACACGTCAGTTATACAGAAATACACTTTCTCTTGTCGTGTCTCTGCCATTTTGTCTTTTGATATTGTGTTTTCTCCATTTTGCAGTTTAACACCATCAATGTGAGGTGCCTATTTACTCCCTGCCATACCTCTGGTCACATGTGCTACTTTGTTTGGGAGGATGAGTGCACTGACGCCCCTGCTGTGTTCACAGGTCTTTGTCTGTAAACATAAAGAGCTGGTGAACCAGTCGAAGTCTGAGAAGTAGCTACATTTCTGATTAAAGCATATACCTGTGCAGTACACTCACTGTAAGAAGGCTAAACTGCTCTTCTGCACTTCATGTGACATTAATTGAATATACAGTAACTTCAGTTTGAGTGGCTAGCGATATGAATCCTTGTTGTCCAGCACATTGTCCATTGTTCTTGTTGTGTGGGATGACGGGGTCTGACCACTGCCCTCTGCCTGTCCTTTCTTTTGGTCGTTAGGGGATACGCTGTTTATTGGTGGATGCGGGCGGTTTCTTGAGGGTACGGCAGAACAGATGTACCACAATCTCACCCAGGTGTTGGGCTCCCTACCTCAAGACACGGTCAGTGGAAATAAGGGATAATTGGCTGTGTGCCGTCCTCACTGGGTTAACGACAGCTGACATGACCTCAGATAAGAGCTGGTGTAAGACTGAGTCACAGTGACGAGTAAACACACATACAATGAGGCAATTGAGTGCAGCCTCGCTCTCCCGTCTCCCTTCTTAGCACAGAACATCTCAAAAATGACACAAAGCCCTGTACTCTGCTGCTGTGTGTGTGTATGTGTGTGTGTGTGTGTGTGTGTGTGTGTGTGTGTGAGTTCACCAGAAATTTATTGACTTTAAATCGTGCTCTGTTCGTCTGCAGAAGGTGTTCTGTGGACATGAGTACACCATAAAGAACCTGAAGTTCGCCCTGCTGGTGGAGCCAGAGAATGAAAAGGTTAAAGAGATGCTGAGCTGGGCCAGGGTGAGCAATTGTATGAAAACTGCTTAAAGAATGAAACTTGCAATATTCTCCGTTTTGGTTGTTGTCAACAAAAGAACAAAACCTTAATCTGTCTCATAATACTGTACTCCCCCATGGCTCTCAGCCCCAAGCCCATTGGTTCTCGCTAAAATCTTTAAAAACTATATAAATATAGTTTTATTTTCTAAATAATTTTGTATAACAGCTGGGCGTTTTTTAGCAAATGTAATCTAATCAGTATTTCTGGCAGCATAACAGTGTTTGTGGGATTTAATCAGAATAAACTACTGTGCCATGCTAAAGTTTTTTAAAATAGTTTTAAAACAACAATGGAGTTTTATGGCACAGTGAAATAAGTTTCAGGCTTTGGCTACACAGTTAGGAGGATCACGTAACTGTTGGTTTAGGTCTTTTTATTTGTCGACAAAAACACAAATATAGAATGTTGTCAGTCTTATCCTTTAAATACAGATGAGAAATATTGGGTTACCTGACAGTCTTTATGTCTGCAGGCCAGAGATGATGATGACAAACCCACAGTACCATCTACCCTGATGGAGGAGTTTGAATACAATCCTTTTCTTCGCCTCTCGTGAGTTTAGATCTTTATAAACAGTATGGATGAAACACGAAAGGCTGGGCCAGGTGAAAAAATGTCTCACTATTTTGGTAACGGCTGTAGAATTAGTGTTTTCCGGTACACGACATATGCAAATACTCGGTCACTCTTTTAATGATTAATGTTCCAGTGCTATAGAAATATGTATTTAAATTATAAGTCTGCTTCACAGGTTGCTAAAAACAGGCCAATTTAATGAGCTTGTGATTAATCAGCGGTTTCTAAAAGTTTGTGTCTCCGTCTAATCCTCTTCCTTTGCTGTAGGGAGGAAGGAGTACAAAAGTTCACAGGGAAGACAGACCCCATAGAGGTGATGAGGGTCCTGCGGAAGGAGAAGGACAAATTTAAGAAGCCCAAGGAGAGATTTCCTCCCCACGCCATGTTGGCTTTGGAGTGGGGGCTTCTCAGACCCTGACATCCCGTTTCAGAGCCCCGAACACGTGACATCATCCGGGAATTAATGCAGCAAGACACAAGACTGTGGTGTGGTGTTTGTTGCTTTAACACTACATTTAACCAATACATGCTGGTTTATTAAGTATCAAACAATGTCTGCACAAAAAGACCAGCGTAAAGCTGCTTTCATTAAACACTCCTACAAGCTAAGTTAATTAATTTAAGGGCTGGTCTCAAAGTAACTGTACCAGGTAACTTCTGCTAATATCAATTTCCACTGAAAAGGATAAGATGTTAATGTGTTTTGTGTATTTATTGCTTTAAATAATTGTTTCCTTTCCTTGATTTATACTTTTGTTCTCTTTATGGACATTTATTTTCTCTCTGGTAACACTGATTGTGAATACTGTAAATGTTTCTTTAGTTCATGTTTATTCTCTCATTTAACCGTTTTACTCATTTCAGTTTGGATATATTGTATATATTTTACAATTGCTTTCTCGCTTACTTTTGCAGTTGAAAGCTATACAATTTATTTTTCCATAAAATACAATTTAATTACATTTGTCTATAATTTAGAGTGCAGCTTATGCAGTTTTTTGGAACAGGAGTTTGATATGTTGCGCTCATAAACTGTACAAGGGTAGAAATAACGTGCCGTGTACATTGCTGTGAAGGTAAATAGCTGCTTTTTCCTCACTTGGCGAGAGCTTATACAGTAACTGTACATCAGAGTGAAGGCCATTTAATAAAACACATCAGTCTGAATCAATAATCTGTGTGACATATTCTTCACATCTTTTAAAAAGAACAAAATGGCTACAATTAAATATCTTTATTTTTCTATATATATACTGTGTACATACTGTATGATCATATGGTTAAACAAGGAATTATATTTTGTTTGCGTTATTTCAGCTCACATTTTCAAAGTGTAACAGAGTGTAACACATGAATTATTTACTATTTATACATTTGAATGGACGGTCAGCAGAATGAGGGCAAATTGTCAAACCGTACACATCATTTGCTTGGATTCAATGTCGTGTCTATATCTACACCCTGGTCCTCCACCTTTCCAGGCACACACGCTTTGCACAAGGAGAAAAGGGGTTTCAAAAGGCCGGTGGCATACATCAAACCTATATTCGACTTTGCCCACAACCCTTCTCTTCTCTCTGGAGAGACAGAGACAGATATAGTTGGACGGTTCTGTAGTCAGTCTCTGTTGACCACGGATTGTAGCGAAAGCACTCTTCACCACTTCATAGTGAGTCCGTTAGTCATCTTTTCCACAGTGTGGTACTGCGTGTGCAGCAGCTCTTTGGCTCTCTCCTCCGTCACGCTGTGGAGCCAGGACTGGTACAGCTCGGCCACACGGGGGTCTTCTTCTGGCGACAGGGGGCGCTCTGCCTTGTACAGCTGCTCCACCTTCTGGAGAACCTCCTTTTGATTCTGTCCAGGTAAGGGCTTCACCTGTCCCCCACCGTTCAGACAGCCTGAATATCAACAAGGAGTGAAGGGAAACATGCTGGGTGCATCACTTCATCAAGTATGGCTAGTGTGACCACTGTGCACGTTGTGCTTGCCAGTTATAGCTTTAAAGCTTCCATACAATATTTGTAATTTATGATAGGCTGTGACCAGCATAACATTTTGTGAAGCTAGTTTACATGGAAACAGATGTTTATTTTATTTATTTTATTGTCTCATTGCGTTAACTTTCTCTGTGTCTGGTGTGGCAAACAAATGCTGCGCAATGGTACGGAAACGTTGTTTTAAATGTTTTACATCCGCATATTTCACTTTACCTGATGGACAGGCCATAACTTCAACAAAGTGGTAAGGCGACTTCCCCCTCTTGAGTTTCTGCACCACGTTCTGGATGTTGCGGAAGCCATATGTGGAGGCAAAGCTCAACAGGACGACTCCATCTTTCTCTATAGTCACTTCCTGGAAGTCTTTATTCCTGTGGCAGTGGGGTTGAGGTTGGAAAACAGGGTTTGGCAAAAATCCTTACAGTATACACACGAGGCAGAAGACAAGTGCACATGTAAAGCCTCTAAAACACCACCACCGAGCTAAGATCCCGGATAAGAGTCATTACAATTGAGCGAGAGCTCCGAGGCGAGCTATTCTGAGATCATTAAAACTGGAACAGTTCTTCACTGAATTCAAACATGACTGTTCCAGAAGGCATAATAAGCCCGAACCATTAATGACCACAGAGCAGTCAAGTCTCCTAAGGCCGTTGAGACAGACTCACCTGAGGGTCTTGTAGGTGAGCTCCTTCACCTCCTCTCCAAACAGCTGCTTGGCGGCGTAGGTGAGGACGTGATGGAGGTAGCCCCCTGACCCGCTTCCAGCATGGCTCAGGAACTCATCCCCACTCACGCTGCTGAACCTTGGGTCAAGAATAATATGTAGTGTGTGAGTGCACCTATCCTTCTGGAAATTCATGCTAACAAAAACTAAATGTCGCAGAGCTTACATTGTATCAAGGGGCGCAGGTTCCACATCATTTAGAGACACATTTTTCTCCTCCAGCATTTTCTGAACCTCTCCTGTATGAGACAGGGAAAAATATAAAAGAGAAGATGCTCCACATTTGCGCACACGAGGAGCGTCAGAAGAGCAGTTACTGTACCGGAGGTGATAACAAGGTCCACTTCTCGAGTCTCGGCATCGTTCAGGTAGAAGTCTGACCTCGAGGCCTCAAGTTTCTTGTCAAAGCAGGGCATTACGGCCACATGGTAGATCTGCTGCGGACTTAGCCCCTAAAAACACACACACACACACACACACACACACACACACACAATACACAGCTCAATGGCAATCCATTATTATCTCTGTTTTGATAACCTTAGTCACTGGATATCCCAGGAGTCAACTCTCACCATTTGCTTTGATACTAAATATTTCAAATTCATACACAAACCATGGATCCTCCGTTCGAAAATAAAAGGACTTTTATATCTTCATCAATTTTTGCAACAGTTGAAGAAAACCCACAAAGCTGCTGTTGAGACGTGAACTCCAGAAAGAAATAATAAACATCGACATCCCTTTAACTCTTGTGAAGCTGTTTGACGGCAATGTCTGACGCGGTCCTGTACCTGTTGTTCAGCAAAATAGCCTTTAACCAGAGAACCCATCATCTGCTGGGGGGAGCGAGTGGTACTAATGTATGGAAGGATAAACTCCCCGTGGGTCTTCTCTGCGTAGCATATCCAACCTGAACAAAACACACAAACACACACACACGCTCATCCAGAGATACGCGCACAGTGGGAGATGTCTTTGAGCAATCATTCAAATCATAAGAAATGTAAGTATTATTACACTAAAGTGACTGATGCTGCTTTTTGTTAAGCTTATCAATGAGTTTCAAATCTCATTGTGCTGTGTATAATGACAATAAAGGCTTTCTATTCTATTCTAAGTTACGTGCTCAACCGCATATATAAAGAAGATTCCTTCCTCATCACATGATATTTTATTCTACTTTTACATTATATTAATTATTCTTTTTTGCTTTTATTATACAGTGGAGAGTACAGAGCTGACAGAAAATGAATGAGAAATGTTTAACATTACGGGTTTTTTGTGGAATACCTGGACAGGCCGATGTCAGCATGGGCAGACTCTTGCTGTCCTGCGCCTTC
Source organism: Nannoperca obscura (assembly GCA_036024295.1). Taxonomy (NCBI): domain Eukaryota; kingdom Metazoa; phylum Chordata; class Actinopteri; order Centrarchiformes; family Percichthyidae; genus Nannoperca; species Nannoperca obscura. The sequence continues at coordinate 30,397 of JAVQJL010066299.1, forward strand.
CTCTGAAAACGCTCCACAAACTCCCTCTGGCTCTCCAGCAGGCTGAAGGTCCGACTGAAGCTTGTGTCAAACACATGATGAACCCCTGCAGTAATGATAACAATCTTAAGCCCAAATCACCCTCTCGTTTTAACTTCCTGTTTTGATATTTGCACTCACCGAGGCCTTTGAAGAAAGCGGTGAGCCTCCTGCCTGCCTCGCTACTGCCGAGGTCATAGTGTGCTGCTAGGGAGGCTCTGGACTGCGGTGACACAGACACCACCACCACCTTCTGCTCTGTCGCACCGGCCTGTGGAAGGAGTCCAAATGAGGCGCAGGTCAATACAGTGACACCCCGAAATTATTACTATCACATTCAAAAGGCTGCACAAGCAATCATGACCAGACTCACACCACATAAGCATTCAGACGCGTATATCCATCTCTACCTTGTTGCTGAGCAGAACTTTAAAGAGCTCCTCGTGGCTCTGCTGCGTGATGAGGACGCTCTCCGCTGAGGTGATACAGCCACTGCAGGCCAAACAGTCATTTAGTGTGATCTTTGCTTTCTCCAGCTTCTGCTTCCCACCATCCTACAAACACAAGGCAACTTAATTCAAGTTGTGCAATACATACGATCATTAACACACAGGTGTGGAATAAGCCTTGATGCCCACCTGGTTGACTTGGAAGTAACTGCCATCATCTTCTATTTGAATTTTGGCCACAGATTTACCTTGTTTCTTCTCTACTTTGACAGGTTTGACACATTCCTGCGAAACAGAAACCGCACGTGTAAGCCAAACAACAAAATACTGGTGTTCACAGCAATTTCTAACAACATCCAAAGGTACCTGACAGAACTGAGTAAGAAAAGAAAAAGATAGAGAATAAGCAAATAATACAAATACAAGACAAGATTAAAAAAAACATTATTATGTTGGTTTCGATAGACCAACGTGTCTGGCACGATTCAACAGTCATTTAACATGAATAACTACATAGAATTACTAGATTCTTCATGGCATGTAAAACATGGGAGTTCACAACGCAAACGAACACTAGTGCCACATCATTCAATAAAAATACCCGGTCTACAACACCCCTAGCTGTAGTGCCGTGTTGTCCTATCTGTATCTATTTCATCGTTACATACATGGTTACATCATTGCTAACATTAGCAGGAAGCTACGAGCTTAACACGCATTTTATGTTTTCACTGTTAGCGGGTGTTGCGATCGTTAACAGTTCAACCAATTACTTGACATTACATTATGAAAAACTTTTGTCAGGAAGGGTTCGTGGTTACGATTATTGTTGGGGGTTGTTCGCTCACACAAGAGCACAGACAAGGACAGCTAACAGCAAGCATGCTAGCTATTCCAGTATGTTCTCGCTTACTGGCTGCTTTTGTATGTGTAGTGAATCGTGACCATTAACTATGCCCTTTTGTATAATAAATTTGATGTTATAACTTGTTACAATAGTTTCACTACCTGAGAGGGGGTGATAAAATCATCGAGGTCTGTCAACTGCAACACACCACTGAAGTGAGAAGCCATATTTACTGCCGTAAAGTGTTGGTTGTTTATTTTTGTGTCGTGAATAGCGACCATTGATTCAACTGCAGCAGAGGCAAATCTCACTATGCTGTGAGTATCTGTCATCTCTTAAAGTACGGATTTAATTACCTTGTCTTTCCGTATCTTATATTTTTCGCACATACCGTACTGCTATAATAAGGGGAATCTACAAATGTACAATCTTAAAATGCTGATATAAGTCATTTTCATCTAGAGCGAAGGAACTTTCAGGTACTGATAAACATAGAAATCAAGACAGGTCAGAAAAAACAGGAATTATAGGTATAACATTATCTCAATATAAAAAAAAATATTTTACAGCTTTATGCGGTTTTACTTCCTCACCCAACCATTGCTCTTTCCAAACTGGTATAAGTTTTACTTTTTTGTGTAAGCTTCTCCCTATAAACTGTGTCCCTATTTTACATGTTTTATTTATTTTTTGCACTCTGTAAAGGACATTTAATTGTTTCTCTGTGAAAGTGATCTTGCAAGACAAATTACAATGTCATCATTAAACAGATCTTCAGTTGCTTCTTTTGTTTGATGGTGAATCACATGCCCTCTTTTAGGGGCCCTTTTAAATGTAGCTACTTTTGTTGTCTTGACTGATGCCACCTTGAAAGTAAAGGCCAGTGTGCTCGTATTAAATGTATTAAACATACTATTTTGCAAAAATAATACAATGGAACAACAGGTGGGATGCAAGGGACATGGTATGGTTAATCCCTCCTCTTAGGTTCAGTAACATAACAGGGAACCTCACATCAGTTATATTATAATGAAGACTTGATTTAGGCTACAGAAATTGTAGTTTAATTATCATGGGTGTGTTAGATATGTTTCCAACGTTTAAGAAAGCATCTCCATCCATCTTACTTTTTTTAAAGCAGTTGCATACAGCTGCACATGCACATAATTATTAAATACAGTAAAAGAAACAATAGACAGTCAATCACTGTAAAAATAGTGAACACATTCTTAATAATCAGATTTATAACAAACATAAACAGACACAAGGATGAATGGAAGCCATCTTTATAATTGACATGTATAAATGTATTTCAGATTATTTTTGAATATTTAAAAAATGTTCATGTATAATTCATGGACCAAATTTTACAAATCAAAAGCATCAAAGCATGTTTTCCTATTCACTCCTCTCTGTCTATAACAACACATACGCACGCGCCCTTTTGTTGTTATGACTACGAGGTCGTAAATCCGCCATGTTTCCTCTCCTTAGCGGCGTTGCGACAGAGACGGAGAATTCTAACGACATGAATGTAGAAAATAATCATACGGCAGAAACAGAGACGGAGCAAACGAACAACGGCAACGAGACGATCACCATTCAGACCACACTGGGAGATGAAGGTGTGTTTTCTTCTTAGCTCAAACAAGGCTGAAATGTTTATCAGATATTGTTTTTGGGCCTAGCTAACTTCCTCCATCATGAAATGTTGCTAGCAGCTAGCTACCATTAGCAACAACATTAGCTAGCTAGTTTGCTTTCTCGCTGCAGCTTTATCAAGATTAGAAGTCCGGCCACTTAGCAGTATTTAGAAACGTTTGAATCCGCTAGGTGGTCGCTGGCAGCACAACTACTTTTATGAAGTTGTCTCGTATTGATATGCGTTGGCTCTGTGCTGTCAGATGAAGATGTGCACAAGTGCGGACGCTGTCAGACCGAGTTTTCCACGCTGGAGGCTTTCATCCAGCACAAGCTACATCAAAACTGCAAACGGGGGGAGGCGAGCAGCCAGGATGACAATCAAGAGGTACGAACTGTGGTGGGATGTGTGGGTTTTTATTCAGTAACCACTGTAAGCGGCAGAGGTCGAACAAATGTTGATATCTGCATTTTGCCAGGTTACTGCAGCCAATGGAAGTTTTTCTTCAGAGGTGAAAACAGCTGACAGTGCATCCTCAGATGAACCAGTGAAGACCTCTAATGGTGGGTCAACGTTAGAACGGCAACTAACTATTAATGATCAATTAATTTGCCAATTATTTCTTGTTCTCTATTTTTAGTACATGAAATAAGAAAAGTTGTGAAAAATGGCCATTGTAATTTCCCACAAGTGACAAGAGGACTTATGCCAATTACTCGTTTTATCAGCAGTCCAGAATCCAACATTTTCAGTTTACTACCATATATGACAAGAGAAGCATACAATCCACACATTTGAGAAACTGAAATCAGCACTTTTTTTTCATTAGTTTTGCTTCAACGTTGACTGAAGTAATAAATTGAACAAATAGCTGCTCATTTCAGCTCTAGTCAACATCCCTTCAACCCGTGAATTAGATCTGCAGGGGGATTCAAATGTTTTTCAAATGTCTGTTTTTCCCACAGTTGAAAGCAGTAGCCTCTTGGGTCGAGGTCGCAGGAAGAAACATGTGTCACTTAAAGTCACCGACCAGTCAGATGGGACTGAAGAATCCGTATCTGACAATGCTGACAGTGACAAGCATGTTTACAAAGTCAACCAACAGGGACGCTACATTTGCCAACTTTGTGAAAAGACATTTAAAACGGTGAGTCATACATTTGAATTGTGTGTGCGTCTTTTATCAGGAAATGTTGGTTATATTTTCTAACAGTACCTGAGATGAGTAACATGAGATTAATTGTTAGAAATCATTTTCATGAGTGATACCAAGCGGGGTATTTTCATTCAACAGACCAACATCTTGAGAACTCATATGAAAACTCACAGTGATCAGAAGAACTTCTCATGTGACCTATGTGGGACCTCCTTTCGCACAAAAGGCTCCCTGATTCGTCACAATCGTCGTCACACTGGTACGGGCAGTAAACGGAGACCGTTTTTGTCTTGAATTAATGTTCTAACTTTTAACTAATGATAACATTTTTTTTTTTTCTGTGCTCTTGCAGATGAGCGGCCGTATCGCTGCAGCCTATGTGGCCAGTCCTTCAGAGAGTCGGGTGCCCTCACCAGACACCTTAAGGCCCTCACACCATGCACAGAAAAGATCCGCTTTGTTCAGTACAAGGAGATCTTGGTCAGCAAAGATGGAGTACAGAAAGGTCAGATTTCTACTGCAGGAGTTGTTATCTTGTGCCCAGGGTTTCTGTGCTGAAGAGGTTAGCTTGATGGTAGCGAATGAGCTATAGTTATTGACTGAATATTTGAGAATTTAAAAAGTTGACAATGTAGTACTGGCTTTAAAAATAGACTTAGATCACCAGAGGGAGGGACACTGGGTCACTGACAGGTCTGTGTGAATTGTCCAGGAGTCGAAGATGATCTCGCTGCAGTGGCTGGCCAGCATGAGGTGGTGGTTGTGGAGCAACAGTCAGAGGAGCAGGAGATGGTAGAGGCTCAGACCGCTGTCGTCAGTGTGGTGGAAGCCGGTTCCCAAGAGGTCCTCCATCAGGTCCACTTCACAATGGAGGTGGATGGAACAACGCAGGAGCAACAGGTGAGTGGAGAAATGGTGCTCATTTAGCATCAAGCATGTACGGGCTGTTACCAGTCATAATATACACAAAACACATCCTTAAAATGATTTTTGGTACATTTCTGGAGTTATAAAAAAAATAGTGGTGTCATAGGGTTTGCCTGTAACCTTCATCCAACCTGTTGATTTGTGGCTCCGCCTCTGGCCAGGTCGTAGTGGAGCAGTCTCAAGCAGAGGCCCTGGCTGCTGCTGCAGCAGCGGGCGACAACCTCATCTGCCAGGCCATCATCAACTCTGGCATTGCACTGGGGACAGAGGAAGCTGTGGCTGAGGAGACCTCACATGCAACCGAGGAGATGGATAAAGTGGTTTCTGACTGCACAGATGCTGACGAGGGCATCACAGAGATCCAGGTTAAAGAAGAAGAATTTGTGGAGATGGAGGCAGAGGTAATTGGGTTTAAGCTGTAAATGTACCGTTTAAAAAAAAAATTGTGTTTGAAGACATGTTTTGCAGTTTTTTGGGTCAACATTGGCTCCTCCTCTTTTTAAAATATTATCTTGCCATTACTCTGAAAGTGCTAGATATGTGATCTGACTTCCTTTGTGTTTTGTCTCCAGTAGTAGAGTAACTACAAATATTACTCAACATTGAAACTCATTGTCATTATTGAGTTGCTCACAAAAACTTTCGATTTTTGATTTTCACAGTTCTGTTTTTGTTTGAGGTCTAACAGAGCAGACTGTGCTCCTGCCAATATTTTTAGACTTTGCTGCCAGTTACACATCGCATAGAGGATGATTAAAATAAATAAATAAATTAAATTAAAAAACTAGATAAAAAAAAAAATTGAGAGAAGCTGTTAATCACTAATAGGAATTGATATGGAAGACACTGACCTGATCGGTTCTGGAAACATTTGAACTGGTTCTCAGGTGTTGCAATGATTATTGTCACAGAATTATTTTGACTGCTTTTGTTTCTTTTGCAGGAGGCAGGTGATGGAGACGATCACACGTCGTCAAGATTGCACACGTGTCCACACTGTAATCGCTCCTTTAAGGGACTGAATTACTTCCGCTTTCATGTCAAGGGCCATTTGGGTAAGTCCATAACTGTTAATGACGACTCGCTGCATCACTGTATGCTCCCTTTTGATCAACTTATACATACATAGATACATATTTTGTTTTTCTCTTTCATGCAGGTTACAAGCCCTTTAAGTGCACACTGTGCCACAAGGAGTTTCTCACCGGTTACCTGCTGAAGAAACACATGGAAGTCCACGTCAGTGAGAGGAGGTACAAGTGTGGTGAGTGTGGCAAGCTGTACAAAACCATTGGGCATGTACGTGAGCACATGAGAGCCCACTCGGACGAAAGACCCTACCACTGTTCCAGATGCAACAAGGGCTACAAGACCAAGGTGACTTTTGTTTAAATATTCGTCTTTATGTTTTATTTAACTCTGTTTTTTATTTAATAGTTTAGTTTGTCCTCACCTTTCAGAGACACAAAATGTAGCCCAGTGTCCCCTCTAACATATCTGTTTGTTGTGCTCAGAATGCCTTGCAGGTGCATCAGCGGACCCATGGCGATGAGAAGCCTTACGTGTGCCAGTTCTGCTTGAGAGGCTTCAGGGAGAAAGGTTCCCTGGTGCGACATATCCGCCACCACACCGGGGAGAAGCCTTTCAAGTGCCCAAAGTGCAGGCGAGGCTTTGCTGAGCACGGCACTCTCAATCGGCATATGCGTGCCAAAGGTCAGTGTTTGTGGTGTCTCTCTCTCTCTCTTTCAAAGAGTCAAAGTCAAAGAGAGCTTTATTGTCAATATCACAGTTTGAGCAGTACATACATAGATATCGAAATTGCAGTTTCCTCATGTCCCAGCAGCGCAAAATAAATAAAAAGAATATGTAAAAAGCAAAACGGTGGACAATACAATATACAATGGTGAGGAGGTGTTGAGGTAGAGCTGTCAGTATGACGTGACTTCCACCAGGAGGCTGCCATAAGGACGACCCCAGCGAGCAGCAAGGCGCGGTAACGGAGGAGCAGGCGTCCGTGGACAGCCTCGCTGCGGCAGCCATCATCTCCGAGGATCCGCATGCTGTCCTGGTGGAGTTCTCCTCAGTGGTGGCAGACACGCAGGAGTACATCATCAAGGTGAGCCACGGGGAACGGGGTTAAGCGTAGTTTCTTCCTCACATCACAGCTTCAAGGTGCATTTAAGGGGAAAATCATAAGTAGACGTGTTCGAGGTCAAGCACCTCTGTCCCAATCAATGATCTCACGCCAAGTGTCAAGTGTTTTTCTATTAGCAACATGTGTGGTGTTATATCACTGATTAAAGTGTAAACGGAAGTGCAAAACAGTTTCACTTAATGATCACATCTGTATGCAATTGATAGGATTGCTGATTAGAACCAATCACTCAGCACAGCCCTTTGGCGAGTGCACAGACCTTTTGTTTTGAACAGTTTATTTTAGGACCATTAAAGAGAGGAAAACTTGATTGCTGGTACCTTTTTAAAGTTGCAGCTCTTAATTGTTTACACAGAAGAGTAACAGCAGACTGAATTGACAGGAATGTAAATACCAACGTTTTGCATGCTATAGGATTCCATAGGAGTGACTATTACATATTAAATAACATCTCAAAAATAATGTTTGAGTCCAAGCAGTTTTAGATGCAGGAGGAGCTACTCGATCAGTCACTAGATGTCAGCACGACATCAGCTGACATATTGTGTAGAAATTGGAGCTGCGAGGAAACTATTGAGTGAACATATCTGGATTTAATAGTTACAAATGGTCTTCAGCTTAGTCATATCAGAGAAACACTTGTGGGCCTACCACGGCTGGACAAGACTACACTACTTCTAAACTCTTGGAATAACGCTGGTAGATAAATCTCTAGAGGCTGCCTGTCACAAGAGTAGTATTCATGAAGAACACCACAACGCTCTCTTTAAAGAAAACAAAAAAACAACAACTCTGCTTGTGAAGATAAATGGTCCAAAATACATCTTATCATTGTGTAGGTCTGCTCCGCAGCAGCAGGAAACAATGGGTTGAAAGTTATTGATTGTGAAAGAGATAACTAACTCCAAAGATTCTGTGTGATTTTGACTGAAAACAAGACCATGGGCATCACTTTTAAAGGACTTTACTACTTTGTGACTTTCATAACAAGTTGCACAGCAAGTAAAACCTTTACTTAAACAGCACGCATAAACAATGGATTCAAAAAGTGATGAAAAAAACTGTGATAATTATTTATTTCGTGGTTCTTATCATGACTGGATTCAGACCACATGTGGGGTTTTACTTCTCCTTTATTCACAGCTTTATTTTATTTCATGTTATCATTTTAAAAGACGTTCAGATGTGCTGTATTAACGCTTGGTGTAACATACTGCTAGCAGGTGTCATTTATTTAAATTTGCTCTGCTCTGTCATTTCCTCTAGACTCAAACAGAGGAGGACGTGCAGGAAGAAGAGGTTACACTCATTCAAGACAGCCAAAATGAGGTCAGTGCACGTAAATAAACATTCACACAAATGAGAACATCGGTGTGACCTGTAGCAGTGAGTGAGAATGTCTCCGTTCCTAAAATGGGGTTGATAAACATATAATGTTTCTTATTGTTACACAAAAGGATCTGATAAGAGCTGTTACATGTATTTGATGCATCTTATAAATCTACTTCTGCCTTCTTCATGTCCAACCTCTCCGTGCCAGATGGGAAACCACATCATGAAAGTGGTTCAGCGAATTGTCAGCCAGTCACATGGTGCCGGCGGCACAGGCAGCCACCAGATCATTGTGCGCAACATGGCGATGAACGAGGAGGGCGCGTCCATCTCCGACTGTGGCGACACCATCACCATCGCCACGCCCGAGAGCCTGACGGAGCAGGTGGCCATGACGCTGGCCTCCGCCATCAGCGATGGCACGCTGCTGGCCACGGCAGGCACCGTGGAGACGGTAGACGGAACAGTTACTATGGTTACCACAGAGGAAGCAGTGGAGGAGGGACTACAGATGGTGCAGCAGCAAGAGGAATACGTCATCACCTCCCCAGAGGAGGTGGAGATTCAGACTGTCATTGTATGATGGAAGAGGATTCTAACTATGGACTGTAATGAATTTGCAGCGGCTGTACATGTGTAGCAGATTACTGTAGAGTTTGTAGAGATTAGATTACAAAACAAAAGGCCAAAGTGTGAATGTTTTATCCTCAGAAATGGAACGACCTTCAATGAAATGTGTGTGTGTGTGTGTGTGAGAGAGAAACATCAAGAACGAGGTCTCATCTCTATCATGTTTAATTTTTGTGAATTGATTTACTAAAATGAAGCACTGCGTTCAGTACGCTGGCTAATCTTTGAACTTTTATGTGCGTCACAGCTAAAAAATAGAATAACTAACAAGATTTCATTTTGTAAGGTTTTTAATTTTGAAAGCCTGAACAGATGTGGATGGTACAAACTGAACATGTCTTTGCCTTGTAGCCTGGTCTCTTAAAAAAAAAACCCAAAAAACCAACAACTTAAAAATGCCGTCACTTCATCGCAGTTTTCACTTCTGCTCTCTGATGTCCGGGTCGGCTACAGTCAAGTTTCGAAACTGCTCATCTCAACTTTGAAATGTGATGCCCTTTACAGACCGACTGACCTTGTGCGTTCGTGCCTGCCTGTTTTGATGTTATTCAGGGGGAGTTTAAACTTCCCGTGGTGCGGTGTTGCTCTTCTGAGCTGTTCAATCATAATGAATCTTTAAGCATGACGGATACACCAGACGTTAAAATGTGTTTCAGTTTACTCAAGCAGAGTTTGCATCAAATAAATGCTATTTTCTTATACAGTTGGCTTCTATGCATCTTTGTTGATGTCCTGTTTTTCTGATTTGAGAGGTTTGTCTGACCTTTCAGTGTTCGACTGTTCAGTGGACCAATCAGATTTCTGTGATCGTATTTACTTACACTTGTTTTCTGCAAAACTACTGCAGACTGAACCCTTTTTTTCCCAAGACACCATTGGCTTATTTTAAACTCAAAATGTGGGATGTTTCCGATGGGAATAATGTACTGTATCTCTCACTATTGCACAAAGAGTTAACTGTGGCCTGTTGATATCTGGTAATTTCCAGTCCTGGTGTTTCCCCAAAGTCCCCAAAACACCTGACTATCAGCCTGTTTCTTGCCCGTGTTGTACTAAGCTCATGTAGTATTATTGTATAATTTGTTTTTATCATCTTGTGTTATTTCGTTTATTTTCTTGAATAATAAACTAATAATAATGGTAGATGAATGCCATCTACCATCTCGTCATGGGAATACCACCTGCTTTGAAACCACACACGCCTGCTGGGTAAAACATAGCATCTACTGCTCCAGCTCCCTCTGGAACGAACACATGTACGCTGAGAAACCTTTGTTTTAGTATTTGCAGTCCTATGCTGAATTCACTGTGGCTGATTGGCTTAGCTGAAATGCTGCTGTACTTGGCGCCGGTAACCTTGAGCATATCTGCAGGCTACCTCTCTGTAAATGGTGCTCCAGTACTGAGGTTAACACAGCCGCTATAATCAGAGAAGTGTCCCTGGCTGGTACACCGCACAGTTTCTGGGTCAGTCCTCAGCCCTCTGAGAGGGCCCCATCCACATGAGCAACAGAGGAAGACAGAGCGTGAGGGTGGGGGAGAGAGAGGGAAAGGTATTTATAGAAAAATGGGGCTTCGCAGTACCTTTTCTTGCAAAGAACCATTTCAGGACCAAGTGAGCGTGTCCCAGTTTTCTGATCATCGCTCGGACTGAGGCTGAGGCTGGACCGCCTCACCCAGGATGGAGAGCCTGACTTACAGAGGCTCTCCCATCTCCTGCGGCCTTCTTCTCCTCAGCTGCAGACCGCTGGTTCTCTGATTGAGAACAAGGGGAGGCATTGGCCCAGATAACCTACAGATGTGACCTTTTTAGGTACGCTTCTTTGGCTAACTGGGTAGAGGCTTTTGGAGGCAGTGAACTCCGGTGAGGAGCAGCCAGAGGGTGTCCGAGGGCACTCTTTGGTTGCATCAACCTCCAGGTCGGGGGTGAAGGGAGGCTGGCCGGAACGTGCCCTGCCGCAAGCCGGGCAAGGATGAGGCGTTTCCTGAGCAGAAAGGGCCGCTTCTCCCTGCGCCAGAGCAAGTCTGGGACCCGGAGTGCCTCCAAAGATTTCTGTAAGTGTATTTCTCTGAATCGTGGCTTTTTTACATGATGTCTGCTGGAGGTAAGATAAAGAGAAGAGCGCAAAGGAGCTAAAGCTGAGATTGTGTATCTGGGTCGCAGGCTGGAGAGAATAGGACAAAAAAGAAGTCTTGACAATCCTGTGAGTGCTGCTTTTGTTCTGGCGGGGAGAAGAGATTTTCATCCACAGCTCCATGTCAGTGATTTCCCAATCTATTTTAGATCAATAATCAGCTGCAGTTTGATGTTTCCTCTCAGCAAGCTGACACCAAGCTGTGTGGTTCTTTGAGTCTTTGGATTTGATTATGTTTTATTCACTCAGCCACATCTCACCGTGAATATGTAGCCCTGTCCTCCTGTAAGATCTGATTTTGTACTGAAGCAGATCTGAAGTTTCTACATTTCTTTGCAAAGTCTCGTACAGACTTATTTTCTCACTTCTCAGGCACTTCTTGTTGTTACTTTTCTTCCCATTGCTAATTTAGTCTTTCTCCGTCTGTCTTACCTTTCCTCTGTCTTCATCTTTCTATGCCTCTGATCAATTACAAAAAGGAAAACACAGCGGTTTGATGCCGGTGGTTTGATGGATGACTGTCCGTGTATCTGCAGTTTTGTAATGTATCTTACATAAGTGTGCTCTGACTTATATTTCTCAATGTCAAGTTTTCCTTCTAATTTTGCACCTTGGAGTTGCCAACTTGACTTGAAGCAAACATTTACGGACATTAATTCAAACAATAGATTCGGTGAAGTTTGAGAGGGCAGGGCGAAAAGATTGGGCAATAATAAATAAACAAAAAAACAAAATTAAACCAAACAATCGTCACGCAAAAATGAAAAAAAATGGAGTGAGTTTTGGGGGGTTTGGTGAGTGATCATTAGGTGTACTGGTATATCCCTATAATGTCCTAGATGTATCTTTGACGATGGCTGTAGATGAGAGGAGATGAAGTCAGCTCAGCCTGCTGGGACACTTTCTGCTGCAGTAGAATGAGGCCAGTGACCAGGGGAAGGCCAGCAGTTTGTGTGGGCTAGATACCAACAGTCAGAAATAACCTCCTTCACTCTATTTCTTCATTCAGCCTATAGAAAAACATCAATCTTCTATCAATCTGAAAATGCTCTTTGACGTGACTTCTGTGTCTTTATATCTGTAGCTTCGATAAATAGACCAGTGTACCTGCGGCTGCAGCTAGGCAGCCGAGACGCCCTATTTAAACCGATGAACCGTTCGACCTTCATTATACAGCTCACAGCCTGCTCGTCTGTGTGAGCAGCTTGCACCAGATTAGCCATGTTCCTACATGCTAATATGACAGTTCCTACAAGCAGTGAGATGTTTCACCTCCCATTTAAAAACCGTACGTATTAAAGTCCAAGCCGACACACCATTTTAGCTGCCCTTTGACACTAACTTCCACTTCCAGGTAGCATGTTAATTATCTATTTGAGCCTGATTATCTATTTCCAAGTTTCATCTTCTCCCTCATCTTCCTTCCTGCAGACCTCGGCCTCCCAGCCACCAATCAGAACTGGCCTGAGGCGTTTGGCTTCCGCCTGGGTGGCACTGGACCCAGCTACATCCTGTCCGTGGTGGAGGGCAGCAGTGCCTACCTAGCTGGCCTGCAGCCTGGGGACCAGGTGGTGGACATCGAGGGCCAGGATGTGACCAACCTCAGCACACCGGCACTGATCGCTCTGGCTCAGACCCTCAAGACAGTACCACCTAGCATCGGAGTGGTGTCACGGATCGAACAGGTCACCCACATTTTGTGTTTTTAATTGGTGGACAAACGCTAAAAACACATTCAGCTCTGCTATGGTGAAAACAGCACTGAGGTGGCAAACATGCTTTTTTTCCCCCCTTCCTCAGATCGACATCACTCCTGGCCCGGATGGCCGCTTTGGCTTCACCATCGTTGGAGACTGCCCTCTGATGGTGGAGGACTGCATGCCCAACGGTCCGGCCGGTCGCAATGGCCTCAAGGCCGGGGACTACGTCATGGAGGTCAACGGCATCCCAGTGAAGCACCATGAAACGGCAGCGGCCATGATCAAAGCAGCTCAGGGTCGGCCTCTGCGTCTGGGCGTCCTCAGCATGGCCCGGCGGCCCAAGCGACTGAGCAGCAGCATGAGGGTGTTGTCGCAGAGTGGGGACAGCGTCAGGGAGAGTCGCGCCCACAAGGCCATGGAGTTCAATAAGAAAGTGGGTGTGAAGCAGATGTTCGTTTCAAACTCATTTTACCTTTTACTCATTTATTTTGTTTATGAATAAATTCATTATTGCTCAGGTGGAGGAGGTGCTAGGAGAGGAGCCAGATGTGAAGGAACAGCTGTTTGAGGTGCTCAAGCAGTACGCTGCTGAGAGGGATGTGGAGAACCTGGCTGAGGCCCTGCCTGACATCTTGATCACAGAGGACCATCAGCAGCTGATTGACAGTGTCAGGTAGACCAGCCACTCACACATGCATCCAGAGACAGACTTACACGTCAGACATGTCTGTGTGTAGAGTCTGCAAGACTAACTGGGCTTTTTCAGTCCTCCTCATGTAGTGATTAAAGTGGCCTTGTCAGCTACAAGGGAGTTTCTTAAATCTCTTCATACCCCCTCTCCCTCCGCATTAAAACAATACTCAAAGTTCTGCTACAGTGGTGGCTTTACATCTGGTACAGTATCTGTCACTGCCAATGATGCAACCAATGCATTAATGATTAAGCCAGCAGTGCTGTTTCCAGTCTAGACTCTCAAAGGGTGTGTATTTAGAGTTGCATGTTGGTCCCTTCATGCATTGTTGAGAAGTAACTAAAGTTTTTATTTGTAGGGGAAGCTGCTGTCAGTTATAGGATCCACTGTGTGTCACAACAATAAGGGGTGCAGTGAGGGAGCAAAAATTCCTTTATTGCCCGATGAAATCAATATTTTAGAAACTCCCCCTCTCAACATTTGACTGTGAAATGTGCGAGAGGTGTTCATCAAGAGAAAATATAGATGCATTTGGCCCGACGTTAAGCACTGACTGCCACTTTCTGATTCCCTCCTCTGCGTTACAGCACACACGGGCATGGTTTGAATATATCCCCTGAATATTGCATTGCTTCCTCCCCAGCACTGGATCAGACAATCAAAACCCAATACCTCTGCACACCCTTGCAAGTTCTCCCCCTTCTGTCTTTTCCTCTCACTTGCTCTTACTTTTGACTTTCTCTCTGTTGGTCTCTTTCTTTCCCAATTTTCCCTGTCAGCTGTGTTGCAATCTTTGATACACGCACCATTTTTTTTTCTTTTTTGTGAGGATCACATCACTGGATTCTCTTTATTCCCTCCTCTGCATACAGCTCTTAGCTGCTACAGCCAGTTTGCTGCTGCTGCTTGAAATATGCACACATACGAAAACAGAACAACATGCAGATGCTTAGCACTGTTTATCTCACACACACATGCACGCAGTCCTCGATTTTGAAGTCCAATGCTGGAAGAAATTATGAACTGCTGCCTCAGGTGAGTACTGAAAAACGATTTGGCATTGTACATTTGCAGATTTTGTGAAAGTTGTAGGATTCAACTTGGACATCAAGTTTGGTGTCAAAGCGTTTTCAGGTGTCTTATCGTACGTGGCCATTTATGATTCGTCATGAAGTAAGCCGTAGTGCAGTGAAAGCATTTCAGAGTAGCAGTCTGGTAACAATCAATTAGCGTTCAGGTTTTCCCGTGGCTCCTTTTTGAGAAGTAATCCGCTCTCCTGCCAGCTAGAAAACAAAGCTGTTGTCCAGACAGTCTCAATTTCCTCAGACACAGCTGTCTGTATCACAGCACTGATGGCACATTCCCTTCCTTAGAAAGCTGCCTGTAAAAATGCTTAGTAATGTTTGTTTTGCACAGAAGTTACATTAATTATGCATTAGCTGGATCCATAGAGGACTGAGAAGTGTTTCGCTGTTTTGCTCACCTTTAGGCAGCGTGAAAAGTACAGTAACAACCCATTAGGTGACTGAATCTTTCTTTAAATTGCTGTAGTTACCCATAATTCCATCCTGGTGTGTTTAGTTAAGGTGCGCTGTGACCTTGACAGGCTTTAATATGCAAAGTTTTTCCTCTTCTCTTTGTGTCTGCCTGCTGTGTCATTGTGTAGTCAGTTATCAGTGCAGTTTGTGATGTGCTTTTGTGCAACAACATGTTCTTTTATGGCAATTAGGCTGCGCAAATCTTACAGGGTATTGTTGGGTTTGCATTCTCTGGAAAGGACTAAATATATTCTTCGTGTTCCAGGCTTGGAATAGCTCTTGATGTTTACAGCAGATTATGTGTGATTATATCTCTGTGGTAGGAGCCTAAGGGAGTTTTGCTTTCAGGTTGTCCATGAGCCATGCCTCAGGGTGGTGTTGGTATGTAAACTGCTGACAATGAGATGCCTCAGACATCTGGGGAAAGAAATGTAATGTGGAAGTTCTCTGTTCTTTGGGAAATGTGTGGCAGATGATATTTATGTTTTTGTAATTTTTGCCTCACTAGCGGTGCTAGCAGTCAGTCGGTCGGTCCACCACTTTGTTCCAGATTGAAATATCTCAACAACTGCTCAACAGATCAACACAGATATCTATGGTTCCCACATGATGAATCCTAATGACTTTGGTGATCCCCTGACTTTTCCTCTAGCGCCACCATGAGGTTCAAATGTGTGGCTTTGAGTGAAATGCCTTGTAATATGCTTTCCTCAAGATGAACTGTAATAGATTTCGTGATTCCTTAACTAACGCCATCGTCAGGTCAGAATCTGAAGCTTCATCTCTCTTCTATTCACTTGATGTCTCCTCCCCCTATTTCTCCTAATCTGTCAGTTTCTCTCCCTCTGTCTCGGTCACTGTCACTTCCTGTGACAGTCACACACTCACACGTGCACACATACTCATACAAAAGCTCTCCGCCCACCCCACCTCAGTCTGAAAATTAGGTGGCTGCGTATCAGAGGATGTGAGGTGTGCTTAACGGCTTATGAAGTTATTTCTTCCGTATGCCTTGTAAAACTTGACCAGCTGGGCCACACTTTGCTCAGTCTGCCTCTGTCCCCTTGCCGATTTGCCTCGCCCTCCCACAGGATGTGTTCTATTTTTAAGCAGCCTACTTCTTTTAATAAATTCCCTCTTAGATTTATGACGCAGTTGCCGGTGTCAATTCTTAAATGTCTCTAGCACCCTGGGGTTAGCGAGTGCTTGAACACTTGAAAGTTATGTATCAAATAAGATTTTGTATCATTCGAGACAATCTTGGAACACCTATTATCTCTTTTGTTCATGTGGTTCTGCAGTGTTCTGGTAACTGAATGTAATTATAATGAACTGTAGGCCTTTGTCTAAATCTCTTTTTGTATATAGACTTCAAAGATGTGACATTCATTCGCTTAAGGATGCAGTGCATTTTCTTTTCTTTTCTTCTCAGTGTTTGAATGCCAGAGTGGTTCTGTCTTTGACAAATGTTTTATGAATCACTCAAGTTGTTTCGGGCTGGAAATGTTTGGAGGCATTTGGATTGATATCATCACACAGAAATAAGAGTTATGGTTGCTGCAAGTCACGCAGATATGACTGTCAAAAGCTTCTGTTCTTTCACTAATGCACATTATTGGTTCTTGCACACAGTCGTTGTGCTGACCTGCCTATGAAATTCCACTGGGACTCTCCTCTCTTCTCCACTTCTCTCCCTCCTCACTTACTCCTCTGTTCATCTCATTCTCTCTGTCCTCCTCCACTGAGGGAGGAGAAGATTTGTCACTCACTACTACCTCTTACTGTCGAATGATAGACGACTCAGTGATGGGGATTATCCTTTAACTGTGACTGAGAAGACATCTAACCTGTGGTGACCTTGACCCTGGCATCTTTGGAGAACGAAAGGGACAAAAGATGGGAACAAGAGAAGAGCATTGCCCCAGACACGAAGTTGGAGAACAGCTGATGATGGTGCAAGAGGAAGTTTTGGAGGTGTGGAGGGATGTAAACCACAGCCGCTCTTACACTTTGCTCCCTCCCTCTCTCTCATTCTCCCCCTTTCCTCATCTGGCTGCTTTCTGAGCCTACAGTAAGTGTTTTTGAGATCAGGACACCTTCCCTTTTCTCACCCCCCCCAATCCCACCCCCCCGTCCGGGAGAGTTTGTTTGTTCAAACGAGATGGGGACTCACTGAGATAGAGGAGAGGCATTTGCATTGCTTAACTGAGCTCAGGCACTTCCTCCAAGCCCCAAAGAGCCATGGGAAGGGATAGGAGCCTTTCCCGACACTTTCGGTATGGCACTTTTCCTTTGATCTCAGCCGCGTTGTTCACTGTGCTTTGTATTGTTTGTGCTGACTTGTATCTGACGTTGCTGAAGTGTTGTTGTGCGACTACTCTGTGTGTGTTTGTGGTCAAGGCTTGTATTGGTGATTATTTTACAGTTTTTGTCTGCATGTAAAAATAATGAAATCTGTGCTTTACCTAAATGTAACTCCAGCATTAGCAAAACTTAACACTACTACTACTGATAATTCTATCTTGTTATGTTCTTGTTTCTGAGACTTTTTAATACCACTATGTGATTTAACCCCACTGTGTAACCCCGCTATGCCTTGTGTTTGCAAATGTATAATTGGCCCAGCTGTCAAACTGGCTGATCAGAAGTGGGTCTGATGATAATAATTGTTCTTGCAATGGGTTTCGCAGCTGATTGCAATTGTCATTCATCCCTCTGTGAGCTGTGTCCTTGATCCACCCCTCCTTCAGACCTAATTATAGACTCCTCTCGCCCTCCTTATAATTGAGGGCATCCCAAGGCCTACATCCAACTTCAATGGAGGATAGCTGTAAAGTTTCTGCTCACTTGTTTTGGCCAGGTTACAAGATTTGACAAGTTAAATACTCTTTTAGTGAGATTGTAACATGACAGAGAGGTGTTGGAGGTGGTAAAGTGAATCAATAAGTGATAGAATGAAATAGAGCAAGGCCTTTTGACTGTCATAAATACCCAATAAATGGCCCCATTCTGTTTAGTTTTCCCTATCCACCATTTGTCCAAGCAACCATGGTGATGTATGAGTGTTGTTTGGGAAAGTTCTGTGGCCTACATAGCCTGTAAGTGAAGACTAACCTGCTTCATTCCCAATAGTTACATGACCCTGACCTAGAAAGAGCTCTAGTTCTCCACTGTCTCTCTTTTCTTGTATCATGTTCTGCTATATTTTACAACTTGTGTCTTCATATCTATCTCTATAACTTGTTACTACCATTCTTCATATCAATTCATTGCTTCTGACAACGTGTCTGCTTGTCAGTATGTTTCACCAACTTCTGTCTCTTTCCTTCTCTGTCACTCACTGCACCTTTCAATTGGCTAGGTTTACTGAGTGTAGATGGATCTTTTTCTACCATTTAATGGTATCATTTTATGTCTCTAAAATCGTTGTAGTTCTCTTGCTATGCAAAGCGGACCCTTAAGATAGCAGTTCAGAGCAGCCTGGTGTCGCAGATGAGCACATTGCAGCCCTCAGGGGAAGTTTTGACTTTTTGCTGCATGAACACAACATGCACTTAATCATTGTCACCTACATACACTACTTCCCTTGGCTTTTATTTATATGGATGGTTCCAGAGGAAGCAAGTACAATTGTTTCTATAGAAGTGATGATCCTTTAAGTGATGCTAACACTGAGTGACCAGGGTTGTACTGATACAATTTCTACAGACAGATGCACATTTCCCCAAAAAACTCACATGTGCATTTACTTGACTGGAGTGAAGTGACAGATTTTCTAAAAATCTCAGCAGCTTGAGCAAAGAAAGTACTTCTAACTATAGTTTTAAGAGACAATGAATAAAGATGAGCATTCAGTTGTTGTTTTTCACCCTGGCATCAAACTCTATAATTTCTAATGTGTTGTAAAAACAATGGCACATTTACTTGTGGATGTCCAAAATAAACTGAAAGTCTACTGATGGGACTATGATCATCCAAGGCCAGAGAGATATATATTTGTCTATCATCACCATAGTTATGGTAATATTGAAGTTTGAGTTTAATATTAAGATGAACCAATAGGGGACCCATGATTGATCCCTGTGGAACACCATTTATTTAACTGTTTTTAACTCATGCAAAAAGTTGTTGAAACAATATAACATACTGTCATAGAGTCTTAGCCAGAGTCTAGTCTTTCTAATAAAATAGTGTGACTGACAGTTTTGAATGCAGTGATGATATCAAGAAATAGGATGTGCAGATGTTATCTGAGTCTAATTAAGGTAATAAGTTAGGGCTGTGAGATTGCAAGCATGTCTCAAGTTAGGGCTGCAGTTTTTCTGATCAGAAGCATTCAGATTGAGCTTCTTTAAAATAGGCTAAATTACAATATTTTAAGTTTGTTGTGATTACGTTATTCAACTGTTTTCTTACATCGCCTGTTGTTGTTGCAAAGTTGAATTTGCTTATGATACAAGCAATGCTTCCACAAATGGGTTAACTCACAAGAAATGCGTGCTAATCTGCGCGCGCACACACGCACACACACACACACACACACACACACACACACACACACACACACACACACAGTGAATCAGCAGTTAACTCAGGGTTTTCATTATGTGACTGTAATGTGTGTGTATGACTCCACAGGGTGGCAGACCAGAAGACATTGCAGAAGAGACCAACTGTGTTGTTGCTGCACTGCAATTGACTTAATACTGTTTGGAACAATTGCACTTGCAATATAATGCCATAAATAAGAGGTTTTGTGTTTTAATTGGACACAAGACTCTGACGCATGGATTGCAAAGCAATCTGCCTTGTTATATTTATACTCTTTGTATATTCAAATGAGGCTTGGGATGACTCTTGAATTCATTATCTTTATGTATGATGAGCACAGGATGTTGTGATTTGTTGGTAGTGGTTTAATGTTCAGGTTACAGAGTTACACCTACATACAGACTGGCTTTCTCAGGTTTTCTTGGATCAATGAGTGTATCAATGAGGGTATCTGGGATAGCTGTAATTACTGGCATGTTTTTGGTATGTGTTTGCGTCAGTGAGTCAGAATTTTGTCTAGGTAAGAAATCTCCAGAGGAGTAACATCTGTTAGCTTTCATCAACTTTTGATTGTAAGATATTGGTATGGATGCAGCTCAGCTTATGCGTCACTCTTAATTCAAACCCAATACTTGCTGTACAGTTTTATGAAACTACCGAATAGAGAATCATCTAATCCTTTCTTCCTAACAATGTTCCCAAAAGTACCTGCAAAGGGACTGTGACAGCTTTGAAATCCTTGAGTAAGGAGTTGTTCTGTGTATCTGGGTGCACATTGGAACTGGTGCACTCTGAAAAACCAAAGCACTCTTTTCTCTTCTGCACAGTGGAAGTACCCAGGAGATTCATGTTGAAGACAGAGAGATTGAGAGAGGCTTGTGTTCAGGATGGAGGCAGCATCGTTTTGTAGGCAGGATGGGGAGGAAGATATGCAAAAGAGAAAAGGGACAAATGAGGTGTGTGTACATGGGTGTGAGATGGAGGTTTGTTTGTGTATGTGTGCGCAGAACTACAGATTAAAGAGAAAGGAAAAAGGGAGAAGGCGTCCTCTATTTAAAGGAAAAACACACCCTGAAACACTTTTCGAAACACAGTTATTGGCGATGTTTCTTCCATTTCTGGGTCATTTCTGTTGTTTTGTTACGTATTTTTCCTGTTCTGGCAGATAATTGGCCAAATATAAACCACATGCAGCAGACAGCACAGCTTCAAGGGAGTTTAATGGGAGTAGACATTTCAAGCAGTCTAAAACATCAGTAGTAAATGCCAAGTTGGAGTGCTCCTTATTACAGACAGAAAATGCTGCTTTCTTTTCAATTTTGTGATGATGTTGAACAATCTTAGAAGCAGAAATCTGTCCTAGAAGAGGCGGCGATACCAATTTTTATGGACAGTTTGTGCATCTGAAATACATGCCTTCTTTTATAAGTTTGATACAGAATTTCTAATTATCTTAATTTTGTTTTCATCTTAATGCATGTAGCACATAGATATCTAAAAGTATCTGTGGGTGGGTTTTTCCTTTAAGAAGAAAAAGGCATTGGGAGTCCATTATGGGAGGAGAAAACATCACTCGTAGGGAGGAGTGGAGTGCTTTTCCCCCAGAGGTGGCTCTGGCTCTGAGCTTCCTCCTTTTTTCGCAGTGAGCTGTCACTGATACTGAACACTCTTACCTGCAGCTGCTTATGTGACAGGACCACACAAACAACGCTCATCTCTCATCTTTTTCATGCTGACACACACACACACACACACACACACACACATGCTCATATAAAAACACACACACACACAAACTAATGTTGGACCAATCCCTTCTACTTGCCTCGGTCCTCCCATGAGACAATATGGATTGAACTATTTTTGAACCAATTAAGTGGATCCTGCAGCTGAACAATACGTAATCAGAACAACAATCCCTTTAGGTTTTTGGATACTTTGGACGATGGATGCTCTGAGAGATCAGGATAAATACTTTTTGTTTTTTGAGGGGATTTTGGCTAAAGTGCTGCTTTGATTTGATTTTGTTGTTTCTTTTCCCAGCGCAGCCTTTCAATGTTTGTGATATTGCTCTCATGTAGAAAAGTAGAAAATGTATTTTCAGTGACCGCACACAAGAGAAGCTGAACTGGACGCCGCCTAATTTGCTTCTCCACCTCTGCTTTCCTCCAGAGTTTTTCTTGTCAATCTGAGGTTGTGTCTGATCCCACAATGTTTGCCAGGATCTTCATTCCCAAGAAGCACCGGGAGCGTTTTGACGAGGTGGTTTCCCAGAGCTTGATGAGCCGGCTCAAAGGGCGCAGCTTCAGTGACCCCAGCCGTAACCACCTTCGCCGCAGCCGGAGTGAGGATCACCCTGAGCGCCTTCTGGTCTCCACCCGCGCCAGTTCAGTGCCTCGCACCCACGCAGAGGAAGGCGTGGTCCCCCCCGCCCGCGGCATGCGCAAGACCACCTCACTCATAGCTGGGCACTCCAGTGGCACCACCAACTGCAGGTCTGTATTCAGTGCCATGATGCAGCCTTACCCAGTGATATCACAGGGGGGGGGGGGGGGTTTGGACAAGATTTTCTTTGCCCACCCTGTCTTTTTAGCTCCCGAATGCTTTTATTTCCCACCAGCTTACACAGTGCCATGTCATTTTTAGTGTTCAAACAAAACCCTTTTCCTAAAATAGCACCATCTCTCTCTTTACGTCTGATCAAATTTATAACCACTCCACATGATAAATGCTGTGACAGGTCTTCCTGTGTAAGCATGGATTTTGTGTGAATTAAGATGAGTAGGAGGTAAGTGAAAAATAGACCCTTCGGTGGGTAAGCCAATGGGAACATAAACCCATTTAGACAGTCATGCCTATTCTTTTCATCAGCTCTGATGTTTTTGAATTTAAGACACGTGATTACAAACATCTCATCACCATCTCTTAAAACTGTAGGAATAAAGTGCCCCAAGAATCTCTTAATCTCTTCTATGGCTCTGGTTTATGAAGATGTTACGCTGCTCCCATGGGGATATACTGTCCATATTTAACTAGGGTTGTTCATGCAGGAAGTGAATTTAAAGTATTCTGCTGAATATGGGAATCTGCAGAGGGTCCACAGTTGGACCCAATTTCTTTAGGTCATAGCCACAAGACTATAAGCTATAGTAATTAATAAATTCTACCACCCTTAGAATGTATTAATTAAATACAGACTTAAATACAGTTTAAGTCCACCATGTCATATTTTTTATGTCTAACTGGGTTTCTATGGTACCTTATGATTCATTTCATTGTTGGAAATGAAAAACATAACCTTAATCATAGATCAACCGCACAAATGTAGCAATTACTCGAACTGTAGTTGCATATTCTTACCTGCTTTACTTTTACTTCATAGGGTCTGTGGTTATTCCTCAGTCCTGCCATTAATCAGAGCTCAAATGTGTCTCTTTAGGACAGTGAGGGTGTGTAAGGGCAACATGAGTTTTGGCTTCACTCTTAGAGGCCATGCTCCAGTGTGGATTGACTCTGTCATCCCCGGTAAGTAAAAAATGTTCTTAAATGCTTTCAAAATCTACTGCTCTTTAAGTGAGGAAATTATCAAATCAGATGACTCTTACCAATTTTCTGTTCTGCAGGAAGCCCAGCAGACAAGGCAGGTCTAAAACCAGGAGACCGCATCCTGTTTCTCAATGGACTGGACATGAGGTTGAGCTCCTACTCACATTAACTTTGCAAATTTGTGCCCAAATGTAGAAAAAAATTATGCAGTTTTGAAATCTAATTCAATAGAACACGATTCAATTCACGTACATTTAAGTAAACATAAATATGGTAATATTGTTCCCCTGTTGAAGATGTTTTGTTGTTGTTTGCAGAGCTCACACAGTTGTTGGAAGGAGTGGGAGTCTCATTCCAGATGGATTTGATAGAAAAACAACAGCTTTCCTGAAAATAGCTCATGTTAAAAGAGAAACAATGATAAAGAAGCTCCTCAGAGAATGTAGAAATGTCTCCAGTATATGTGATGTCATCTGCAGAATACAGAAAGCTTTTCATAAGTTGTTAATTTATTTACACATCATTAAAATGAAATTACTAATTGCTATATATTTAAATTGTGGCATTGAGCTTCTTTCCTAAAAGTAATTGGCAAATAAAGTCAAAAGGCTTTCACAGTCTATGTGTGAATGTGTCTCCTTGCATTCCATGTGGTGTCTGCCTGTAGGACCTCCTCCCATGAGAAGGTGGTGTCCATGCTCCAGGGCAGTGGTGCCATGCCCACTCTGGTAGTGGAAGACGGTCCGCCTACTTTCACCCTGGCAGAGCAGGACCTTGCGGGGGGCGGCGTTCCCACAGAACGTGCCCGCTCCCCGGTGCTCAGCTCCCTGCAGTGGGTGGCGGAGATTCTGCCTCCCAGTATTCGGGTTCATGGCCGCACCTTCGGACAACAGCTGGAGCACCTGCTGACCATCCAGGAGAGGTACACCATCTGCAAGGCTCTGGAGAACTTCTTCCAGCACAGGTGAGCCGAAGAGAAGAGGGAGTTGGTGAGATAAAGCGAGGGCTGAACATGTTTGTGTTTTGTACTGTTGGGGCTGTTATGTGCAGTTATACTAAATCATAATTGGGCATGTAAAGTTTTTGTGAAGATTAACATTTTATCCAGATTTAAAAAAAGGTAAAATCAGGTGGGTAAGTGTCACCATTTAGCACAGGGATCAGGGAATACAATTGGTACAATTGGGAAGAACATTTTAGACAAATCTAAATCTTGACAGGCACTCGCAAATTCAGGCAAATTAATTATGTTTCTAAATATCTGATCATAATAAAAGTGGTACTCCAGCGATTTAGTATTGAAGTTATCCTAATTTTTGTCCCTAGTATGGGTCAAGCTCTGAATCACTGGATCTACATTTCACATAATACAACCATCATTTCATTTGACCCTCCCTGCCTTGTCTTTCAAGGTTTGTAACACAAGCTTTCTGTCATAAATCTTTAGTCCCTAAGCCTCAACAGAGTTAACCTTAATGACATGACCAGGGTTATTATCTTCAGAAAGCTCCCCCCAGAGCCACAGAAGACATTATGCAACAGTTTTCGCAGGCTTTACTCCTCCTGATGTGTAAAATCAGCAGGGTGCCCCGTTAACTTTGTGTCTAGTTTCTTGCATAAATGGGTGACCATAGCCACACAAGATCAACTTTGACCTCTGACTGGACTGCCAGGCGATTTCTGTCACCTTGCCTGTGTTTCCATGGCAACAGGAATGTTGACACTCTGATCGTGGATGTGTTCCCGGTGCTGGATACTCCAGCCAAACAGGTGATCTGGCAGTTTGTTTACCAGCTGCTGACGTACGAGGAGCAGGAACACTGCCAGAGCAAGATCTCACGTTTTCTCGGATACAAAGCGCCAGGTGTGTGCACACATTTCTTCTTTTTAATTATTTTTGTGTGTGCGCGCCTTTTGAGGTCTATATGTGTATGAGTGAAAAGGGGTACCTTTGTGAGAGATATCATTGGGATTTTTAATTTGCTGGTTCAGTAAAGTGCAATCCAATCAGATGCTGCAGCCCTTCATACGCTTTTGCCTCTTCCCCTACATTGCTGATATGTGTGTGTGTTCCAGTTCCACCACCACCTCCTCCTCCTCCCCCTCCTCCAGAGCCTGAGGTTATCCCTGAGCCCCATCGACGTAGCAGCTCCATGAGGGTGACAGGGACCACGTACAGGAGCAGTGTGAGGGGACGTAGCTCTGATGACCTTGTCATTGGCACACACTTGGGCATGGGTACAGAACTTGATTATCTTCATTATCATCAGTAGCACCATGACCACCATGACACTGTTATCACCGCCATCAATATTGTTAATTTCAGCATTCACATTATCCTCATTGTGACTATAAACAGTCCTGTTTAATCCTAGTTAGATTTTGTGGTTCATACTATGTATTTTCTACAAGATTTTATATACAAATGCCAGACTCCTCCATTACTGGCCCAAAGATAGTCTGATCTCTGCAAACTGCAGATGATTGTCAGTGAAAATCAACCCACATCCTTAAAACCTAGCCAAGTCTGGCAACCATATATGGGCCAGAGCTGGATCCTTTTTTGCTGACACTCTGGTAACTCTACTTCCTGGGTTGTATTTCGCTCATACTAATGGGTTTATTGTCACAGGGCTCCGTTCAGAGCCAGTGCTGGAGGCAGGGATGAGGTTGGCTCCAGGGGAGAGACAGTCAGGAGATGGTACTTCCCTTCCTGAGACTCCCAACAACCTCACTAATGTATGTACTGAAGCCCATCCTCACGGGGAAAGATACAACAATCAATGTGGGATTCATCATCATTAGGGTGAGAGGTCTCATTCTGGTTTCTTTGTACATTTCCACCATACAAGCTGTCAGCAGTGTATGCTGAACTGGAGAACATGTATTCAACCAAGAGGTCCAAGTCTCTGAAGAGTCGTCCTCCTCCTGCCCCTGAGAGTTTTCTGGAACTGGAGCCTCCCTCGCGCACAGCCTCCCCTACAATACATGCTAACACAGGTAGCTGAAAGTATAAATTATAAACTCAACTAAACTCATAGCAGCATGAATTCTATTTAACTGATATACTGTATAATATGACTACCTTGTTTATATTCTGTGTGTGTGTGTGTGTGTGTGTATGTGTGTGTGTGTGTAGGAGAGGGGAGAATAACAAAACTATTTAAAAATTATTGCAATGCAAGAATGATAAATCCCAAAGTAGCAAATCCATTTCTGACTCAACTGAATACCCTTGAATTTTACATGGGTAGGGATTTTGTGTTTTCATGCTGTACATAAATATACAGCATAGCAGAGTCTCTGAACAAACCAGTTCTTTCCATCTGTTTTTCAGCCTGGCTGTTATGATTAGTTTTAGTTTATTTTGTTAGATTAGTACTTGTGTAGGAAGGGTCACAGCCTCTATATGAAGGTGTGCAGCACACATGTGTACAGCATTATGATTTTTTGTTCTGTAACAAGTTGACATCTTTGACTTGATTCGATTGGCCCATGGCTTATCTCCCTACAAGACAGACCTGTTCTACCCACATAGTTATGCAGAGTTCATCATGAAGGTAAGATAGGGACATCCTTACCTTCAATCTACAGCAGGCAGGGCCAGGCTGTCTAGTTGCGGGCATGTTAGGTGGAAGCAAGTCTAATAGTCCAGAAACACTGAACCTCAAAAGGAGGACACGGTGATGGTGGAAGTGGAACTAAAAAAACGCACAATTAAAGATCCCTTCAATTAAAAATGTGTTCTCTGCGGTGATTAATTCCTCTGGGAGACATGTTGACATTACCTTTTGTTTCTCCAAATGCAGACCTTTTCAAATTTTTCTCCTGTAGAAGGGAAAGCCTCTTGCATGCACAACGACGATTTGTTACATTTACTTTGGGGGAGGGAGGCAGGGTGAGAAGACCTGACCACACATAGCCTTTATATACAATATTTGTTTTTTTTAAACCTTTTATGCTTTAGAGATTTAGCCGTCATTATATAACTGTGTACTGTATATCTCTTTATCTCAGGTAGCCGTAAAGGCCCCCCACCCCCTACATCCTGGCCAGAACCTCTGCCCAGCCCCCCTGCAACCCAGTTCTATTCATCAGGGTTGATAAGCCAGACCAGTGGGGAGTCCAACCCCTACATTAGCTTGGATAGTCCCCCTCCTTCACCTCCAGAACCCCCTGACTACCCATCCAGTTCCCCCACCCACCGCAGCAGCAAACGGCGATACACCTTCTCCAAACCGCCACGCTCAGAAGACACAGATCGCTTTCTGGATGCACTTAGCGAGCAGCTGGGACAGAGGGTGGCCATCATTGATGACTTCCTGACTCCGGAGAATGATTATGAGGAGGTAAAGTCAGAGCAGGACTGAGTCAGGAATGCATGCCTGAGTTACATGAAATTGCTCTGAATCCTCATTTAGAAAGAATTAGCTGATAATTTTACTGCTACTGTTTTAATATAGTCAGATGTTATCTATTATCACGTTATGAGTATAACAGTCTTAATCACTAACATTTTATGTGTGCATGCTGCACCTTACAGATCATTTATTACTACTCGGCAGCAAAAGGAAACATAAGAGTCTCTTAAAATTATTGTAGAGGTCATTCTTTTAGTGTAGAAATGTGTTGTTGTTTTACAAATATTCTGGAAGCACATGAGGTCATATATCCATTTATAATATTTAGAAACATTTCTCTTTGACAGGCTTTAAATTGTAGCTTAACTTCAATTTTTACAAGCATTGCTTAAAATGAAAAAAACATTCGACAACTTGTTTTCCACATGATTTCTTTAAAAGTATGGTGTCCTGTATAGTTTGTTTCCCTCACTGAAAACAGAACAAAAGAGCAGCTCCAACATTTAAAATTAAAACACACCATTAAAACCTGCAGTCCCAAATGTATTGTCAGGCATTGGCATTGTATGATTGGCCAAAAGACACCTTAACTGGGTTGTGGACAGAACACAGACCTGTACTGTAAGCATTTGTAAGTGTATGGATTAAAGGAGTTGATGTTTTAACCATGTTTGTACAGCTTTTGCCAAGAAATAAAGCCAGGAGATCCTGTAGAAGCTGCCTAGTTTCAATAGACACCCATGGCTATTTTAAGGGTTGCATTTGGGTTAGAATAAAAACACACTTCCTGTTGTAGCCAACTCATTTTTGATCATCTCATTTAGCTTGATAAGTGTACCAAAAGAACTGCACAAGTTCTACTTTGACAATAAAGGGCTAATGAAAGTGTAATTGGTGTTAATACCAGGATGTTGTGCAGATGGGCTTCCCAGATGAGGAGGATGAGGATAATGAAGAGGAGTTGGGAGTGGACGAAGACGAAAATGGAGGATTTGTGGCCCCAGAGCTGAGCAGCCCAAGTGATGTTCAAAGCAGCAGTGGAGAAGAAAATGCCTCCTCCCTTACCTACTCCTCCTCCTCTGACCACATCCCTCCGCCCCCAATGACCCCTCCACCACCGCCGCCTGTTCAGTTCAATGACCCGCCTCCTCCCCCTCCAGCACCTACACAGACTTCATCTCAGCACCACCATCAACAACAACAACAACAACAGCAGCAACAACTTAACTACACCCCTGAACACTCCCCAAGAGCATATGTGCCCATCCGCCGGAAATCTGGCCCCCCTCCCCCACCCCCACCCCGCAGTAATCCCCCACCTAAACGCCACTCCTTACATAAAGTGCTGCCCACAAGAGAGGACCTACAGGTCCATGCTACCATACAAGAGCTAAAAGCCTTCCAAGAACAACAAACCTACCAGGAAAGACAAGTCTATGAGGAGCAACAAGCATATAAGGAGAGGCAGGTGTATGAGGAGCAGAAAGCATATGAAGAACAACAACTGTTCCAAGAGCAGCAGGCTTACCAGGAACAACAGGCCTATCAGGAGAAAATGTTCAAAGAGAGACAAGCTTATGAAGAGCAGAAGGCATATGAGGAGCAAAAAGCTTTTGAAGAGCAACAAATGTACCAGGAGCAACAAGCCTACCAAGAAAGACAAGCATATGAACAGCGCCAAGCCTACCAAGAACAAAAAGCGTACGGACAGCGTCAAGCCTACAAGGAGCAAAAAGCATTTGAGGAACTTCAAGCTTACCAGGAGCAAAAAGCCTATGAAGAGCGTAAAGCTTATGAGGAGCAAAAAGCTTACGAGGAGCGTCAGGCCTATGAAGAGCAACAAGCCTATCAAGAACAACAGATGCAACAGATCTACCAGACCCACCACTCAATGCCTAACCAGCCAACACAGCAGAAATCCCACTCACCACTGCCTCTCCAACAACTCCACCAGTCCTTACCCCCACTCCCCTCTCCAGACTCCACCCATCACCTCCCTAACCATCCTCTGTATATGATGCGCCAAGCACAGCAGCAACAGGCCCACCAGAGTCATCATCATAGACGTCAGTCCCGCTCAGCCCCATCACCACACCAGCCGTCACCCCAACCACAAGCCCACTCCAGTCAACAAGGTCAGTATGCTGAGGGCATCTACCAAAGCCATCAGGGCATTAGACCCCAGCCCCACCATTCTTCTGCGGAGATGCTCCATCAGATGCATCAAGCCCCAGCCCATCATTCCTCTGCTGAGGTGCTCAATCCGTTGCAACAATCCCAGGCCCACCACTCATCAGCAGAGATGCTACAGCAGATGCAACAAGTCCATGCCCACTACTCGTCATCAGAAATGCTCAATCAAATGCACAAAACCAAGGCCCATCATTCTTCAACAGAAGTTCTGCAACAAGCTCACCAGATGCAGCAAATGCAGCCTCATCACTCCTCAACCGAACTTCTCCACCAAGCTCACCAGATGCATCGGGGACAAGCGCACCATTCATCCACCGAGCTGCTTCAACAAATGCACAAACCCCAGGCCCACCACTCCTCCACAGAGCTGCTCCATCAAGCCAATCAGATGCACCAAACTAAGCCCCATCACTCCTCCACAGAACTTCTGCATCAAGCCCAGCAAGAACCTGCCTCCCTCCCACTTCAGCTAAACCGAGATGGCCACTCCCATCAGAGCCGGAGAAGTCTTAAAGGTCATCATCAGACCCAAGCGCCACCGCAAGGGAGACACCCAGAGCCGCAGATCCACCAAACCCATCACCCCCAGCCCACTAAACCCTCTCCCCAAAGACCCCACTCTATCCAACAGACACACCACCACTCCAGCACACCTCAGATCCACCACATTCACCATATGACCCCGCAGCCCCCTCCACAGGACTACCAACACCAAATTCATGTCATCCACCCTCCCCAGCAGCCCCACAGGCCACAGCCCCTTCTCTCCACCTTTCAGCCCCTCCAACCACACCAGCCCACACTCTCCACTTTCCAGCCTCTGCCCCAGCACCACCAAGTCCAGTCCTCCACCCAAGCCACTCGTCCGCAATCCCAGCCCTCACATCACCTGCTGCAGTCGCCACTCCAGCCCCAAACTCAGTCCCATCATAAGCAATCCCATGGCCAGCCCCAGTCCCTCCCCCACTCTCTATCGGACCCTTCAGAGCACGTGGAGCCCCCTCCGCCTCCACCCCTACCCCCACCCTGCTCCCCTCCACCCTTGCCCAGGCCTTCGCTCTCCAGGATGGACTCCAATCACATGAGTGTGAAGAGGTTGCGCTGGGAGCAGGTGGAAAACTCAGAGGGGACTATCTGGGGACAGGTGAGCTTTGTGGGGTTCAGACATGGGGAGTTAAGGCCAATAAAGCATAACTAACAGTTGTGAAATTGTAACTCACATTGCACCATTTTTGCATGTCTTTGGTAGTTGGGCGCAAATTCTGACTATGAGAAACTGCATGACATGGTGAAGTATCTGGATCTGGAGCTGCACTTTGGAACACAGAAGAGCTCCAGTGAGTACAAGTGGCATATCTGCAGTGCATTAAATGGAAGCACAGCTTAAACTAATTTAATCTAATAGGTAAAGAATTCTATATTGATCAATTAGCCCCATTTTTGTGCACAAAGCATGACAAATATTTTAATCAAAGACTAATTTGACAGAATGATACGTGCATCATTATTTATTACCACCAGGTTCTTGGATCTCCTCATCCATAGACTGTGATTATTTGGTCATTGAATCTACAGTTTATGTCTACCTGATCTACAAAAATACATGATTCCCAGCTATTCTTTCCCCCCAGCTGTACTATTTAAAGCAATGTAAAAAATGTTAATGTCTATGTATGTACCTCCATAGCATCTGGAAATTTTACTTACACTGGTCCCATTTTTAGTGCTTGCTCCGGAGCCATCCTTCCTCCCAGAAACCTTTAAGAAGAAAGATGTGATCCAAATTCTCTCCCACAAGAAGGCATACAATGCCTGTAAGTATATTATTCTATTGTTTATTTCCATGTGTGTTTTTATTTAAAATATTCTGCTCTTTTAAAAACTTAATTTGTGACAACAATGAATGCTTCCTCTTTTTTCTTAGTAGCCCAGAGTAATGTACTCAGTTATGGTTCCAGATTAGGAATTTCATATCCCTTTCATATCCCTTTATTCATTCCCTTTAACCTCTAGCCATCCTGATAGCCCACCTGAAGCTATCACCTGGGGAGCTGCGTCAGGTGCTGATGAGCATGGTCTCTGATAGGCTGGAGCCAGCCCACATCAAACAGCTGCTGCTGTATGCCCCTGATGCAGAGGAGGTCAAAAAGTATGAAGAGTACAGACAGGACCCCAGCAAACTCAGTGAGCCAGACCAGTTTGTGTTGCAGGTACAGTCCTGGCAGTGTGTGGACGGGTGGGTTTAATTTTGTTAGTTTGCATGTATCATCACTTACTTATTTTCTTGTTGTGTGTGATTGCCATCAGATGTTATCAGTACCAGAGTACAAGACTCGCCTGCAGAGCCTCCTCTTCAAGTGTTCTCTGCAGGAGAAGACGGAGGAGTTGAGGGGAGCATACGACTGTCTCTACAAGGCTTCTGTCGAGCTGAAGACAAGCAAGAAGCTAGCTAAGATACTAGAGGTGGTCTGTTGTTCAGCACAAGTACATTAGAAATGAAAAAAATATTATATTGTTTATAGTAAAAAAAAAAAACAACTGCTGTGATGGTCCTGCTTTCACAAATTTGTGATTGTGTTTCTGCAACAAACAAACTCCTACCTGCACTGTGGGAAATGGTGTTTCTTATCAGATGTGAAGAAAAAGTTTTCACAAAAGTATGTTCAGTTTTTTCCTTGAACTGAAGCTAGACATACAGAATACCTTCATTTTTTACTGCAGTGAAACAAGACATCAATTACAAACACGTTTGGATTTTTTTTTTATCCATGAGTACATATGAGAGATTAAAGAATGAGTTGCAATTGAGAATGTAATAAGAAATGTGTCGCTAAAGTAGTCATTTGACAGAGTTATAGTTCTGCATGCTGCTTTCTGTCTTTCTTCAGTTTGTGTTGGCGATGGGGAACTACTTGAATAACAGCCAGCCTAAAACCAACAAGACTACAGGCTTCAAGATCAACTTCCTTACAGAGGTACAGTACCAGTCAAAAGTTTGGACACACTTTCCCATTCAAGTGAATGGAAAAGTGTGTCCAAACATTTGACTGGTACTGTATATCATACACTAAAACCAAATGTGTTTTTCAAAGCAGTCTTTTTCTTTCTCATCAAGTTATGCTAATACAGTAAATTCACACTGTGTCCTCTGCAGTTGAGCACAACTAAAACAGTGGATGGGAAGTCGACATTTCTACATATTCTGGTCAAGTCGTTATGTCAACACTTTCCTGACGTGTTGGATTTTGCCAAAGATTTAACGATGGTTCCTCTTGCAGCCAAAGGTAGATATTTCTTTGACTTCTGCTCCACAGCTTGAGAACATTTTAAAATATACTTATTCAAGAGTTTATTATTTCATGCTTGTCACTGATTTTGAGTGTACTTTTCTTCTCCATCTATTTTCTTGCTTTGCACACACACATATCTGTCTATAGTAAACCAGAGGACAATCACATCAGATCTGAATGACCTTCATACAACCATCCAGGACATTCGCTCAGCCTGTCAGAAGATGCCTGCGACTGCTGAGGACCGCTTTGCTGTCGTCATGAGTGTATCCTTCACAAAACCGCCAAAGAGAGGCACAGGGATATGTAAGCAAATTAAAAGAAAAAAATAATGATGTAGAAGAAGACATGATGAAACGTGTGTGTCCCTTGACTCCAGTATGTGTAGAACTTCTTGGAAAACAGTCATCCAGCAGTCCAGTCTCTGGAGTCCCTGCAACAGAGAGCTATGGAAGAATTCGGAAAAACGGCCTCCTTCTTTGGAGAAGACGGCAAAGCCACCAACACTGAGGCCTTCTTTGGTATCTTTTCTGAGTTTATGAACAAGTTTGAGGTGAGCAAGAAATTATTCATTTATTCAAATATTTCTCACATCTACAGTGCGACTGTCAAAAATATATGCATGTTATCCTCTGTAGTTCCTTCTCAGTCTTCCCCCAAACTTTTTAATTTAATGGTTTGAAAAAAGAAAAACATTTTGTTCAAACGGCTCATTATGCACAACGTTAACGGTTGCAAATAAACGCTTGCACTCTGTCTGATGATTATCTCATTACTTCCCAGATTTCAACTCTGCCAGTAATGAGCACGATCTGCATTTCATTCTGTTATTAATAATGAGCTACACACAGTAGCAAGATCAGTATGTTGGCACTGAGTATTCAGAAATGTATTGCAGCCTCGCAGGCTGAATAAATATTAGTATAAGTTATTAAAAACGTTTTTTTTAAGTCAGTAGCTCAACATTCAGATTTATGCAATTCACATTTGGTTTTCACAAACATGAATTATTGGCTATGCAGTCTACAAGTTTTCATAAGATGTAAAATATAAATGCCTAAAAGCTAAAAAAAAGAAAAAGAAAAACCAGAAATGAATATACAAGCAAGCTGATATATGTATATTCCACAAAAGCTATTAAAAATAGTAGTAAAAATAACATTCATGTTAGCTTACAGACCCTGTTGTTTCTTCACCACAGAGAGCTCTCAGTGATCGGCAAGCTGCAGAAAACCTGAAAAGCCCTAGAAGTCCACGAATGGCCTCCCCACTGGCCTGGTAACACACACACACACACACACACACACACGCACACACACGCGCACACACACACACACAGTATATACATGCACACACTCAAAGCACACTTTTGAGCAAAAAACAAGACTTTATGTGTATTTATGTGTTTTTGGTCAAATGAAGGGAGGAAGAAACTTTTGCATCAAAGATGGACAAGTCAGCGTTATACCAGTGGTATAGTTATACTGTATATCTTTTCAAAACAAAACAGTTTTTATTGAAGTCTAAAACTTAATTGGCTAAGACTACTACATAGAAAACAGCTTTGTTTGGCCGTCAAGGTATCACTACTATTTGAAAGGTAGTTACTCAGTAACATCCTAAAGTTTAAGTTTTCTTTTCCTAAGCCTGAGTTCAGGTCACCTCTGCAAGTGTCGTATTACAGTTCTACAGTCAAATCTTTGTTACAGTATATATCCATAAATAAGACATAGACTTACAAAAGTAAATTTTATCCTGAAATAGATTAAAACATGTGCACTTTCACTTGGTGGTTTGAAAGAAACCGCAAAAGCAGTTTTCCTGTTAGTTTACATGTTCTGTATTTTTGTAGCAAAAAATCCGCCCACCACACTGAATGTAACAAAAGTTCTTTACTAAGTGTAGCTTATTTTCTCAAGTAAATACTCATTGAAATCCACTAATGATGTATCATTTACTGCATCGTATCTATGCCTCACTGTCGGCAGGTCTTCCCAAATTCCTACCATGTCAGTTATAGCCGTATGATTTCTTTTTTCTATATGGTATTGTTCTTGTGTGATTCTTAACTACTAATGCTATTAACTTGTGTATATATATGGGACAATGTCAGTGGGAAGTTGGCATTCACAACTTGTTTTTATAAAAGATGATTTTAACTGTTGCAAAGATAATGTTTAACCCGCCCAAAGTCATGAACACACTAATTACAGGAATTAGAAGTGGGATTGGGTGCAGCCAACAGCGGGCAGTGCGCAATATGTGAAAGTTTAGATTTGTTTCCCAGTTAGATATATTGTGTTTGTACTGTACAGAATGAGAGTGTGTTTAAAGAAAATAGATACTGTTGCTACAATATACTGTATGAAGCACTTTCATGTCTTGCCCAAATATTTCTTTTATGGACTGACCATAAAGTTGTACCACTGAGAGGACGGCAGTGTCATTAAGTTTAATGTAGCAGATGCAGCATTTTACATCATCAACAACTACTATTAAAGCATACCAGCTTGTCAGATGTGCCACTGCTTTGTAAAACATAAAGATTAGTCTTCAAGTGATGTTTTGAAATGGTAAGACAAATTAATATGATAAGAATGATGTGTGCAGCTAGTAAAAGTTTTTTTTTTTAATGGTCTAAGTTGTTTTTTCTTTCTACTTAAATTACAGAATGTAAACCTCTAAAGCGTTGTTATTTAAGACCTATAAAGTGTTAAGTCTGTATTTTGTATCGTATCCTAACGATGGTGACAACTATAAAGAGTGGTATGAAATCAACTTTTGCCTGGATGTCTGTGATTTTAAGACTTTCTGATGTCAAAATGCTCATGTGGTTGGAGTCCATCCTGGTTGACATGAACATATGTTGTGTTACAGAGAGATTGTCTGCAATTCTTATGCTATAAATAACATCGTGGATTTACGGCTTGCTTAAAACTTTTTGTTTGTGAGATAAACCTATATGTGTCTGTTTTGGACACAAACACAGACTGTCTGTATGTGTGTATATATATATATATATATATATATATATATATATATATACACACTACCGTTAAAAAGTTTGG
>JAVQJL010066305.1:0-13590 GCA_036024295.1 Nannoperca obscura
AAGCCTACTCTTGAATGTGAGGAGGGTGTCTGCCTCCCGTAAACAAACTGGAAGCTGGTTCCACATAAGAGGAGCTTGATAGCTGAAAGCTCTGGCTCCCATTCTACTTTTAGAGACTAGGAACTACAAGGAGCCGCAGTGCTCTAGTATTCTTTTCTGCATTTTACAGGGAGCCAGTGTAGCTTAAAGTTTCGCTAATTGATTGGTTTCGTCTGGCTTAATCGATAAATATAATTGGGTATCATCTGCATAACAATGAAAATGTATGAAGTGCTTTCTTGTCTTTTAATCTGCAGTTGAACGGACAAAATCCCAGCAGGGGCGGAGCTCAGGGGCCATTTGGCGGACCTCCTCGCTGGGCACTATCACCGGGCCCTACCTCACTGGGCAGTGGCCTAGTGACCCCCATGTGTGCTACCCATCTTGCATGAAAGATAAATCCACACAGGTAAGCACAACCCCCGCACTCCTTTCCCGGTCATGTGACGTGCTGTATGAAGTGGCCTTTTTGGTGACAGTGAAAAGAGAGGTCGGGGAATTTCTTCTGTACAGTTCAGATTTGGGAAGTGTGCAGTATGAGGCAGGGTTTTCAAAGTCTTGATGCTGGGGCCCAGACTTCAGGCTGTGGGTTGACTGATTGTTAACGGGATTGGTGGACAACAAACCCACTAACTCTATGTAGCACACTAGAAACACAAGAAAAAAAAAGAATGTCAGTGAAAAGAAATCACCTGCACACTGATGGTCAGCCTTAAATGTCTAGATAGGTCCAGAATATAGCTATTATATAATATAGTTATTATTGTGCCCATGTGCTGTTTATTGCCATAGAATAGAACTTATTCTCATGTCTGGTGGCTCTCTGCAGGCTTCTGTCAAAGCTAGCTAAGTTATTGTAGTGACTTGACTTAATGAAAACAAGAAACCTACATCCCAGTGAGGGGCTGCTATACTGGTGCTTGTCTAATTGACGCGTCCTCTTGTAGCATGTCAATCCACATGCATTTATCATTGCATCCAAACAAATAAATGTCCCATGCTACATCAGACAGTCAAAAACTTCTGGTAACCTGCGGTGTGATTCCCGCTTTAACCGCTTGTACTTTCCCCATACTCCACATACCACCTACTGTGCAACAAGGGAATTACCACAAGTGAGCATAAAGTATTACTTCATATATACACGTACAAAAACAATACAAAAACGGCTCCAACAATTATTATTTACGTTAATGAGCAGGGCTAAATTAGCTCAGAACTAGAGGTCTCCAGAGTTCTGCCAAGTTACCGGAACTAAAGCGACTCACGACTGAATGGAAATGAATGAATAAATGAAAAACAGAGATTATTAAAGCCCAGTTCAGACCAAAGATTCACGACGAGACAAAACCGTTTTAGAACGTTGCAGGAGAAGTTGCAGCAGCGTGGACTGACTCGCCTCAGCTCAGCTTGTTAAGTCGCCTGCGGCTGGTTTTACAACGTAAGGCATGTCACCTGTTTCAACAACCAATCAGCTCATAGCAAAGTCAGCAGGTCATTTTGACCTTCTCGTTTGTTTTATGTTTTTGGCATTTTGTCAATACTAGAAATGCAACTGTAGGAAGTGACTCACTATCATCATTCATATTTTATCCAGCTGCAGAAAAAAGCCTGAAAAGCCGGCAGATAGAACAGAAGTACAG
Organism: Nannoperca obscura; assembly: GCA_036024295.1. Lineage (NCBI taxonomy): Eukaryota > Metazoa > Chordata > Actinopteri > Centrarchiformes > Percichthyidae > Nannoperca > Nannoperca obscura. Next base: position 1,683 of record JAVQJL010066305.1, read on the forward strand.
GGAGTTTCTATGGAAACACTTTCCCATTTAGTCGCATTGGTGTAAACTGGCAGGTTTCAAAGCATTGCAGAGTGAAGCGTTGCAAGTAGTTGCAAACTTCAACTCGTGTGAGGGCAAATCTTTGGTCAGAAGTGGGCTTTAGACTGCAGGCCGTGACTCACACAGCTGCCGAAACCTGATCCCTCTGTGTGACATTCGGAAAGGATTCTGATTGAAAATGATTTTCCTTTATCACTGTTTTTATACTTCTTCTCCTCGAAGATGCATCTTAGTCCAGTTCTGTGCTGTGAAGTGAAAACTACCTCCAGCACTTATGTGACTAGTGTTGTTTTATTCTGTCTAGGGCTCCACTAACAATTATTTTCCCTATTGATTAATCTGCCAATTATTCAGCAAATCGATAAAAATAATAACAATAGTGAAAAGCCCACAGCGCTGCTTTCAAATGTCTTGTTTTGTTTTGAGCGCAGCCTGAATGAGGACTGCATGAGTCACCACTGTCAGTCTTGATAGGTCACGTATCTTCCAGCACTGCACCTGTAAAGGTTTTTGTAGGAGAAGGTAAAGATCATACTGTTCGGAGGGCAGACTGGATCACCTCGGCCTCGTGTCTGTCTGCGTGGGCACACCGTGGCTTTATTTAGTGTTAGCTCTGACCGGTAAAGACTGGTGTCATTTATTTCTCATGCCATAGTACTAATGTTGTGTGTCATTCTTGACCTTTTATTCGTGCCCACAGCTTCCTGCCCTGTGATCCTCTCATGCTGTTCGATCTCAGATGTCTCCACACACACACACACACACACACACACACACACACACACACACACACACCGACCCATACAGCCTGTTTCTTCCGGGTTGGGTGACATTCACTTCCTATGCATCAGTGGAGCTTCAAAAGCCAGATGACCCCTTTGCGTGGAGCTGACAGTTCATCATTAACTCTTCACACAAAGGCATGCTTGTGAGAGTCTGCAGGTGCTGCTGTTCAACAGATTTTCGTATGCAGGGATGTAGAGCTGCAATGATTAACAGATTAGGCGATTTGAAAGAAAATTAATTTCCAACTATTATGACATATGACCCAGACTTCGGGCGGGACTGTGCGTTGACTGAACAATAAACCCACTAACTCTGGGTCTTTGGGTTCTGGACTACTATTTGGTTAGAATATAATATAGGCCAATCCATATGCCTCAGCTCTGACATGGTTGGTTTAGTTGAGTTGAGTATTCATGTTGTACATTACTGTATTGCACTATGAAGCTCTAAGGCTGAATTGATCCTAAGAGGCTGTAAAACACTAGATATTGGCACTGATCACCCGAGGAGTTTCCCTTTGTCTCGATTCAATTTGACTCTTGACGATTCAGTCACATCAGATAAAAGGCAATATTGTAGAGCAAACTTCAAAGAAAAAGACAGCCAAATTTGATCTATTGATCTATTGATCAACATGCATTAAATCAATCTCAAGAAGTCTTGATCTCAAAAGTCTAGTTAAGTACTTGCTGTTAAATGTAGGATCACACATTAAAGTACATTTTAAGGCTTTGGATGCTTAATAATTTTAATCAGCTTAAACCTCCTCATCAGACACCTCACTCTCCACCGCAATCACCCTCTTCATTGCATGGCCCATGCAGTCTGGCCATTGTTTTAAAACCTCTTTCACATTCAGCTGTGAGGCCAGGTCAACCAGTGCCAGCAAATCAGGGCAGGAATGCTAATGGCTCCTGTTGACACTGAACCAGAACATCGTCTGTGGGGACCGGGGCTCTTGGGACATCAGCGCCTCCTGGACAGTCCTCTGGTCAGGGTTCCTTTCAACATGGATGCCAGAGGTCTCCAGACAGGGTTTCTGGTTCATTGTCACCAGAATGTAGATAACTGTATACATTACATTACAAGAAGCATCCTGCAGTTTTCAAAATAAGATCATGAACCTGAAGAAACCAGCCAGCTGCTGCATTTGCTCACGCCCCTACACAAGCGTCCCAGAACCTATCCGTCACACTCTTGACTAGCCTGTCAAGCTTTTTGTCCAAGGCGGTGTGCCATACAGTGGATGCTGATGGTGTAGACCCTGTCCCCCTTCAGTAGGCTGACCACACCATTCTTGGCTCCGGTCATCACAGCAGCTCCATCTGTTCCCACAGCGACCACCTTGCTCCCCCACTCATCCCCCCTCCATGACGGCACTGATGGCATCTGCCACCAACTTGAAGCCAGCAAACTTTGACTCCATCTTGTCCTTGTGAAAGAATGGGACATAATTTAACTCCTCGTCTTTCACAGAACTCTGTGGAGACATCGGACTCTCTGATGTCGCTTCTCTGCACCTCTGCAGTATTGTGCACAAGCTCTTTGGGCTGCTTCTCAATTTTTATTTGTTGGGCCCATTACTTAAAAAAAAAAGCATAACACAAGTAGAAAATAAAAGTGCTGTTGTGGGATTGTATTTTCATTTGAATGATTTAAATGTATTTAAATATGCTTCCTAACTGGTTGCATATGATGACAGTGACAATGATGTCAGAGAAGCAAAATGTTCACTGACATCCACTCAAAGCCAGAAAGTGCTTTTGCCTTCTTGCCTAAACAGCATCTTTCTCTTGGTGCTGGTCTGCTCAGACATTGCTGTTAGCGCCATCACAGAGGATTTTGAGAGGAGAGGTGCCGATTGAGCCCGCGACACAGACACGCAATGTGATACTCTTATCCTTGTATGGTCATAAATGTTCTCCAGCCTTATTGTTTCATTTCCGATGACAAATGAGTCGTTTCAGTTTTTTGTCTTTTACACAACAACTCATTAGCACAGCCTTAGCATCATACTGCAGCCCCTCTCACAACTCCTTTACCTCCATTTCTCCCAGAACTTTATTTTTCTATGTTCTTTGTCCTCTTTTTTTTTTTGTCTGTAGGTTTTTAAAGGTTAGCTTACTCCTTGTTAATATTGACACATAATAGCTATTTCATTAGCTTAATAGTAGCTAGCAGCAAACCAGCATCAAGTGCTAGTTTAGCAGAGTAGCTGATGTCCCGTACGGTAAACTAGGAGCCCTGGAAACCATCCAGTTTGCTGCACTGTTTACATGCATTAAAACACATATGGTAGAGAGCGTGTGTGTGTGGGTGGGGACAGAAGCAGCCTGCCCGTAAATGACACTATTTTGGTACAAATATTTACTCCCCAGTGTGGCGAATAGCCTTTCGAGCCTTTCCAAGCGGAAAAGCTTCCCGCATTTGGTGCTTAGCGGGTGTTCATTTCGGACACTGGTCAAAGGTTTTGATTATCTCTTTCACAGACTGTGGTGAGTGCAGTGTAATTATAACTAATCGGAAGGCGGGCCCAGACTACAAAAATAAAATCCAAAGCGTATTTACCGGAGTGATCCTTGAAGTATCATTGTAAAAACATTGTTTAACAAGTTTAGATCCAGGTATGCCTGGTGTGTATCCACAATACACAGTACCTGGAAGGTTTGGTTGCAGAACGTGTACATTATAAATGGTGATTGCGGCCCTGAGGTATGTTATTAGTAATGTGTAGCTGTGATGTTCTTTTCAGACTCCTGGATGTTGGAGTGAGGAAACGGGAGAGAAGAGGAGCACCCACCAGCGCTCTGCGTCCTGGGGCAGCATCGACCAGCTCAAAGAGGCATGTCACTAAGATGAATATACATACAAACACATTTAGGCCAAACCTATTATTTGATGCGCAGGACTGTAGATCTGCACAACATGAAGTTTAGATTTTGGGATTGTGCATTTTGGTCCTACTAGTTGAACTACAGTAACCCAGAAACCTCTTGTCTTTTCTTTTTAGAAAGATGTTTGAGTGAAGTATCCGTGTAGAAGCATTGTTCAGTTCCCTTGTAACTTCCATAACTTTCTCTTCTCATACACAATTTATACACCGAAACATAGACAACTTTGCCCTATTTCAGATAAAGTAAGCAACAGGACCTCCAGTTTTGAAATGTTCTGCCTCAAAGCAACAAGAGAGCCCTGAACTGTCTCCTTGACTCCAAGTCATGTTTAACTTGATCCACACAAATTACACATCTTCAGCAATGTTCTGTGATTCTCTCTGTGCGTTGTCACCAGTTGTCCCCAACAATTACTCAGCCTTTTCAGGTCCAATATACAGAAACTCATCAGTTGGTTCTTACAATGGTACCCTACAGTAGGCTGCATTGTCAAGATTGAAAGCCCCAAAAGCTATCAGATGCTTCTTCGTCTGTATTTTTTTCACTACTTCTGCACACTGTCAGCTACAGAAACCACTAAAAATATCAAATTATGCAGCTATTTAATGCTCAATTTGTAGCTCACAGCGTAACTGCTTTAAAGTATTACTTTCTCATAGTTTCTCTAGGGCTTTGCATGTGGAAGTCTTAGCATAGAGTAAGTAGTGATACTTGTATCAGACCTCCAAGTTTTCTATGTGGTAGAAGTGATGAAACAGTAGTGAATGGATTGCAGTTGCTGTGTTATTGGCATTTTCTATGTGTCTTTATGGTGTTGTCTGATGGTGTACAGCAGCAACAGACAATTCCTCTGAAGCTGCACCCGGCATGGCACAATTAGCCCTTCTCAGCTCCATCCTGGTGATACTCAGCAGCAGCAGGGAACTGGCAGATAATGCTATCTCACTCTTAACTACCCAATTCCCCTCTTTCAATGGCTATAACCCACTGCAATTTATGGTCAGCCAAGTCCCAGCTGGCTCCTCTCCTTCTCCTGCAGCAAAGGGAACAATACAGTTACAGGGCTGCAGAGGAGGGCCAGCAGTGACACAGATTCCACAGATGTCAATAGATAAGCAACAAGGAGGAAAAGGAAAGGAGACAGACCTGAGCAGTGCGGCTGCTTTTAAGATCTACACCAGAAATGTTTGCAGTGATGTTAGTGTGCATAATAGGTGTGTCATCATTTTTTGTCTTTAGTCTTTTTTTTGTCGAAGCAAACCTTGTCTTAGTTAAAGAAAACTCTTGTTTCAGATGGGTTTTCTGTGATAATTGTGTTAAAACTATTGTATTGAAAAAGTGGTTCTCATAGATTTGTCTAAGCACTAATTCAGTTCAATTCAGCTTTATTTATATAGCGCCATATTATAACAACGTTATCTCAGGGCACTTTTTTGTATGGAGCAGGTCGAGACCAACTTGTATATTTACAAAGACCCAACATTCCCACCATGAGCAGCACCAGGAGACAATGGCAAGAAAAACTCCCTTTTAACAGGTAGAAGCCTCAAGCAGAACCAGGCTCTAGGTGGGCGCTCATCTGAACATACAGTAGTACAGTACAGATCTACATAGAGATGTAAAGTAATAGTTGTGGTAATGGTATTGATGTTAATATTAATGAAAAATAATACTAATAGCAAAATAACTAGTACTAATAAAGAGAGCAAAAACAATAATAGCAACAATGGATGCAGGAACACGGGGGCAGCAGGTGCAACTATAGATCCAGACTCTACAGCTCCGGAGGCAGAAATACCTGCAGAAAGCAATAGAAGGTGAGACAGACAGAGGGTAGAGAAAGCACAGAACTATGGGAAGAAGATGAATTATTAACAATCCTTAATGTGATATGAATGTGTACAGATGAACAGGAAGAGAGAGGAAAGAGGAGCTCAGTGCATCCTAGGAAGTCTCCTGGCATAACTAAGTAGTGGCTGGGGGTTCACCTGAGTCAGCCCTACTATAAGCTTTATCAAAGAGGAAAGTCTTAAGCCTACTCTTGAATGTGAGGAGGGCGTCTGCCTCCTGTAAACAAACAAAAGGAGCTTGATAGCTGAAAGCTCTAGCTCCCATTCTACTTTTAGAGACTCTAGGAACCACAAGGAACCTGCATTCTGAGAGTGCAGTGCTCTAGTAGGGTGATACGGTACTATGAGCTCTTTGAGATATGATGGCGCCTGACCATTGAGCGCTTTGAAGGTGAGGAGAAAGATTTTAAATTCTATTCTGGATTTTACAGGGAGCCAGTGTAGAGAAGTTAATACTGGAGAAATATGATCCCTTTTCCTGGTTCTTGTCAGTAAACGTGCTGCAGCGTTCTGGATCAGCTGAAGAGTCTTAAGGGACTTATTGGTGCAGATGCACTTATTGGTGAGATATTATCTTTAATGTCCTGTCTAAGCTTTAACCAGGAAGCGGGTGCATGTCATGGCTTATTTCAGTGATTCATTTCATCTGTGTCATCTGTTTGGTTGCATTGTCAGCATGTAATATAACCAGGATTTACTGTAAATCTTAAAGATTGCAGCTGAAGAACAGCTCTGGGACATTTTTCTGCTAGCTGTAACTCAGTATGATCTGTCATTGATGTTTCGTTCATTGGCAAAATGTGTGTGACGTTTAGGCTTCATCCACACTAATAATAATTTTAAAGGGGACATTATGCTCATTTTCAGGTTCACACTTCAGTTTGGGGGTTCTTTTAGGGTTTACATGTTCAAAAAAAGAAATATTTTCCTCATATTAATGATTGCTGCAGCACCTCTTAAGCAGTTTTACAACAATTGTTAGCATACAATAGCATTACATGCTATTTTTTTACATTTTAAACACGATAACAACTTCCACACATACTGTTGGATAAGATTATGTTTTAGGGCTGGACGTTTTAGTAATTCATTTTTTAACATATATTGTCAGAGTTATTTTGACAATCTGGATTTCCACAATCCAGAAGGAATATGGTTTAGCTGCCATGGTAACAGCCCCGCTGGTTAAATTTAATCTTGATTGCAATCCAAGCTGTTATTGTTGTTAGTGGTTTTATAATTGTATGTACCAAAATAATTATGCTCAAAAGGGCCATTGACTGGCTTAATTGGATATCATGCAGTTTCCAACCGTGGGACTGGGACCATAAGGGATAGGGAGTTGAATCTAAGGGGTCATGAGATGATTACTGGGGGAAAAACTAAGAAACCAAATTTAGGTTAATCTTCTGTCATTGAGCTTCATTGAAGCTTCAACTAGTGATCTTTTTTCTTTTTTTCTTTTTTTAAAATTAATCATAATATATATATCACACGTTCTCAGAGACCAAGGTTACATCTACAAATTCCTTGTTATGTCTGAAGCTCTGAAGCTTCTTTTATTTATGCACCAGCGGCATCTTTCTTTGATTTTGAACCTTTGAATACCTATTTGTGTTTAACTAATAGATAGTATTGCCATTAAAGACTCACTCCACTGTCTGTTGCAGAAAACCTTTAGAAGTACACGAGCTGCGTGAAGGCTGAGAAGGAAACAAACTTGCAGGACTGCACTGTGTAACTGGTTCAGTGGCCCAAATATAGGAATCACATAACAGCTATTTCACACAGGACCTGCATTGATAAGTACTGCATGTGTTGCGTTTTGGGTAAACAGGGCCAGTGTCAGGACTGTGTGAGGTAACATGTATGGACATGTTCTGGAGTACTGGTGTACAGTGGAGGACTGGGAATTCTTTCATCTCTCTGTCAGACACATGCACACACACACACACACACACACACACACACACACACACACACACACACACACACACGGCCAATGTAGACAGTTTAAGAAGCTGAAAGTGTAACTGGACTTAACAGATGCCATCTTCTACAAATTGTCTACACATTCACAACACTTGGGGCGTTTTCACACCTAACCTGTTTGGTTTGGTTAAAACAGACCCTGGTGCTTTGCATTCTAGGATACGGCAGAACTCACAAAATGTTTCTAATAGAAGCCAGCAATGCTTCTCTCACAGAAGTGCTCAGAGGTTTCAAACTCATCAACGGATTCCGACCAGAGCCTTAGACTCACCTCCCAATATTGTTTTTCTTGTATTGGATTTTATTTGTACATTTTTGGAATTGTGAAAGTTTTATTGGAAATATAAAGATAACTTCATCATTTTCAATCATTTTGTCTATGGCCATGGTACATAATACAAAGAATAACTGACAGTGGGTGATGCCCTGGGAACAGTGACATCTGGTGGTCTGTTGGGTCAATAGAATGCATCTCCATTTTGTAGGCTGACTGAGAACATAAAGCTATTACACAGCAGAGAGACACAGGGATAATGGGAAGAAAAAGGAGGGTGACAACCAGGATGCCTCCTTAAAGCACCCATTTTGACTTGTCAAGCACAAGTGAAACTAATGTTACATTATCAATTGCTGTATTGCATTTTCATAATTGCTGGAACAGCGCCCTCTGTAACATTATTAGTTCCACTTGTGCTTTAACAAGTCAACATGTAAAAGGCCTGTGAATCAAATATATATAGTGTGTGTGTGTGTGTGTGTGTGTGTATATATGTAAGTATTATTATTATGATTAATATAACATGTTAACAGTTGCAGTTTTTAAACAATTTATTTACATAATAAACATCTATCTATTTGTACTCCGATGTCAGATATGGTCTGCTGAAATAGCAAAGAGGATAATAGAGTAATCAGACTCGTTAGCTAATGTTCGTTATACTGGGAGCAGCAGCTTCTACCACAGTTAGTGAGATCAGACATCACTACAGCAAAGTGTGACCGGGCAGGAAACATGTTACCTTAGAGTTATGTATTGAACGTCCTGGTCCACCCACCAGTTAAATGTTTGTCTCTTTCCTCCTATGCCTTCTTCTGTTCTTCGGTTTGATTCCAGCAGATTGCGAAGCTCCGGCAGCAGCTCCAGCGCAGTAAACAAGGAGGACGCCACAGTAAAGACAAGGACCCACTGCCCCCCCTCAAGTACAACACCATCACCTACACTGCCCTCACCAGCACTACCAACCACACCTCCACAACCAGCCACGCTCAGGTAGTGCACTGCCTGAAGTAGCCCTTTATCCTCAAAAGTGATGTCCATGTTATTCAAATTCACAAATTAAATGGAAAAACGTTGCAGAAATACCTGCAGAAACCAACAGAAGGAGAGAGAGAGAAGGGAGAGAAAGCACACAGCTAGAGGAAGATGTTGAGTTAGTAACAAGGGATATGAGTGTGTACAGATGGAGAGGGAGAGGAGAGAGAGGAGAGAGAGGAGCTCAGTGCATCATGGGAAGTCTCCCGGCAGTCTAGGCCTATAGCAGCATAACTAAGGAGTGGCTGGGGGTTCACCTGAGTCAGCCCTACTATAAGCTTTATCAAAGAGGAAAATCTTAAGCCTACTCTTGAATGTGAGGAGGTGTCTGCCTCCCGTAAACAAACTGGAAGCTGGTTCCACATAAGAGGAGCTTGATAGCTGAAAGCTCTAGCTCCCATTCTACTTTTAGAGAGTCTAGGAACCACAAGGAACCTGCATTCTGAGAGTGCAGTGCTACAGTGACACTTGATAGTAAAGTGAGCAGCTTTGGATATTTGGACTACTGGTCAGACAAAACAAGACATTTGAAGACTTTAGAAGATAAAATGATTCATCGTTAAATCAAGAAACCAATTAGATTAAATGAAAATGAAAATAATGATTATATGTTCAGTTGTAGACCAATGCAGTCATTGACCTGTTTACTTCAAAAGCAGATAGAATTTCTGCTTCAGTCTAGTTACACTATATGTAATGTGATTTGAGCACTGAATCTGATATGTTTGGGGACAAATGACCTCTTCAGTACACTGGATTTTAATTATTGTCAACATTATATTAGACATTAGACAGGTGACATCAGTCAGATTCACTGACAGAAAGGTGGCCTTACAGTAACTAGGTTAGTGTTGGAGGTGACACTGGCATCAAGAAAGTGTTTATATTATTTAAGCATGTTTTGAATTTACATTTTTAAATAAAATGTTATACATTTGAATGTAAAGCAGCAACAGCAGGAGGTGTTAAGTTTGCATCAACAGTAAGTACTGAAAGCGACCAGTTGACAGTAAAATAAGAATATGTGAAAGTACAAACAGGAACAAACCATAGAGATGCAGTGAGATGCTACAACAATACTCAGAGCTGAGCATAGAGAGACTTTTAGAAACTGAAAGCTTTGACTGTAATCACCAGCACACACACACACACACACTATTTAATGTAGTAACAACCCCTCACATTGTATCAGTTTTGGAAACAGTTCATATACAGGAAGCCTTGTCCAGGTGGAAAGGAGGACATGTTTTTTGACGTAAACCTCCTTTGTGCGTTTGTGTCCTGCAGCAGTTTTCCATGTCGAAGTCGGCCCAGATGCCGCTGTCCAACATCACAGTGCCAAAGCCCTCCATCTCCAGGGTCCCCAGCAGCATGGAGGGCATCAACCATGAGCTGGAGAAGGTCTTCATCAAAGACAACGGAGAGAAGGAGGAGCTGAAGGTGGGGTTCTTTTTCATTTCTCAGCCCCGAGCTTCAGTAAACCTGTGCTACTCTTGTTTTGACTCACCCTGTCTCAGCTCTGATTAGCATTCTGTTCTTCTTCCCTGCTGTCCGGCTCCTGTTGGACTTTGCAGTCCCTGGAGGTTCCTGATGGCCGGCGGGCACCCTTCCCTCCCCAGCAGCGCAGCAGCAGCACCCGCAGCGTCGACACCCAGACTCCGTCAGCCCCCGGCCGGTCCAGCAGCTGCTCCAGCCTGTCGCCCTGCCCCTCGCCTGCCTGCCCACCAGGATCACACGACGGTAGTCCTTACTCCACAGAGGATCTACTGTACGACCGGGACAAAGGTAAAGAACATCAAACTATTGTTGAAGGGTAAGGAAAGGGAACCCTGGGGTCCACATGTTCATGTTATTAGACCAGTCCAGCAGGGTTGATATGATTGTATATACCGTGCGACAGTGGTCGAGATTTGGCAGTACCGTTTCTACCGTGGTAGCTAGTGTTCCATGGTTGTCTGCGCCATTTTATGTCAAGCAAGACTGGATTTTGTTTTTGGTGCTTTCACCTGCGTTACCAAATAGCACCTGTTGGTTCAGCCATCACAGCCATGCTGCGCTTCCTTCTTTCATTGCTGTGTCTCTGTTATACATTCGGGACAGGCTGTGCAGCAAATCAGGGCTGGATTCTCGCATGATCTTGTGAATCCAGCTGCCTCCCAAGGTAACGTGATTTGGGCAGCAGGACTGCATATCAAATTGTCATGAGACGTGACACGAAACACGGAGGAGGAGAGTGAACTTGTAAACACAGGCATATAGGACGGTATTGTTATTTAAAACCATTTCTTATTTGAACTTACAGAACAGTTACTGTATCATGATATTTACTGTGCCATATACTGTGATAGAAGATTTTGGGCATATCGCCCACCCCTACAGTCTAGTCATAACCACATATATGTCAAGGATCCTTGAAAGCTTTGAATGCATTAAAAGAAATCTACTTGAGTCCATTGTTTGTCCCACAGCAGTAATCCCCACTGCCTTTGATTGTTACTTTTCCTTTTATAGCACATATTCTATAAGTAGGTGACACATTGTTGGCTACAGCTGAAGAAGAATGTGTGTTTCCTACAACAACGCAGAAGCCTGACATATCTTCTTCCTCTGAACACACACACTGAAGTTAATTTTGACTCAATCCCACATACTCCATCCTGCTGCCCCAAACACCATGTGTGTTAATCCACGACTGAAAATAGTACCCAACAAATGCACCATTTCCTCCTGTTTGAGAAATGTGATAAAAACTACAGTGTGTAGTTACTGAGCCATTCTAAAAACAAAAACAAAGAAACCTTACATTTGTGAGAATCAGTGGGCTTAGCGATGAGTAACAAAGGCAGAAAGAAAGACGGACTAACTCATTGCTGGTTTAGTTTTTTTTAATGGGATTTGTTGACAAAAACAAAAATATACAATAACACCAGCCTTGTCCTGCCTATTTTTTGTAGCGCTCTCTCTCTCTTTCTCTCTCTCTCTCTCTCTCTCTCTCGCTCCCATTTTTGTTCGTGCCTTCTCTTCTCCCGCGTCTA